>ML404525.1:46138-264811 GCA_005239525.1 Nicotiana knightiana | reverse complement strand
ATCTTGTTCCCCCCCCCCCCCCCCCCTTTTAGCATGTCCCCCCTCCTAATAGTACATGTTTAGCTGTTATTGTTGTTATCTTGTACATGGGTGTCTTGGCATAGCCTCGTTATTACTTCGTCGAGGTTAGGCTCGACACTTACGAGTACATAGGGTTGGCTATAGTCATACTATACTTTGCAGTTCTTGTGCAGATTTTGGTACCGACCCTAGCTGATCGTGAGGCTTAACAGTTTGGGTGTGCTTATTGGAGACTCAACGTAGATTTGCTGGTGTCGCAGACCTTGGAGTCCCTTTCTAGTTTCCATATTTTACTGTTTCCTTTCATTCAGAACAATTGTATTTCTTTCAGACTCTATTTGTAGAAAATCTTAGAAGCTCGTGAGTTGTGACTCTAGATCCGATGTATCAAATATTATGAGCTTTATGTTATTCTGCATTTCAGTTTTAGCTTCTATTTGACTTAATTGATTCTGTTATTAAAATTGACTAAAATTGACTTAAAGAATCCTTTAACGTTGGCTTGCTTAGCAAGTGAAATGTTAGGCGTCATCACGATCCCAAAGGTGGGAATTCCGGGTCATGAGAAAAATAGAGGGAAAAAAATGTATTAAGTGGGAATTGATCCATCTTCCTCTTGGTAAATAATTCAACTTTCAACCAAGTGCACCTTTCAACCTTCTTGGACTATGAATGACAACAGTTAATATTATACTAATTTTATAAAATATGTACATAAAATATTTAATTTTGCAAAGAGACCATGGCGCATTTTACCCTATGAATCCGCCCCTGATTATAACGCCCAACATCATCTCATTTTTTGACATTTGAATTGTCTTAATGAGCCATTTAGCTCTTTCAATAACAAAATTGAAAAATAGACGAAACTGTAACAGATACTATCATGCTTCCGCCACTGTCTCCTTTACATACCCACAAACAAATACACACACATAACAAATCCTCCTTACGTTATATTTTGTTTATGTGTCTTGATTAGTTAATGTAACTGAAAATTAAAGTACTTTTTTGAATTTTGTGATCTTAAAATAAAGAAGTGCATACCAAAATGCACTTTGAATCTTGTAGTATTAAACATGTCATGTGGATGTTAGAATTAAAGAAAGATAAATATAAAAAGTGATATTCTTTTAAAAACACTCTAAATCAGAAAGTAAAATATATAAATTATAATTAATTATGTTATAACTTTAAAAAAACATTTAATTCCGTTAATTGTTGACCAAGAAGAGTAGGAAGTTGCACATAAGCCATCCAGATTTTAAAAAGAAAAAGGCACAACCAAGTGGGAAGTAGTGAAGAATCCAGTCTTTTGATGGTGAATTTCAGTGGTAGGAAGGCTGACTGACCCAGTTCCATTAATATTATACTATATGCCTAAAATATCAAGTTACTACTTAGATCTGTACATGAATATTAATGTTTTTAACTACTTTGTTAGCAGGTAATTGTCTTAGATAACTAACTTTACTTTATAAATAGTTAGTTGTAGTTATCTTTTAGCTGTTTGGATACTACAGAGGCGGCCCGACTAATTTCGTGGTCTAAAGTCAAACTTTATGAGGGGGTTTAACTTTTTTACTAATAAAAAATATTTTATTTTTATTTAAAGTCTATTTTCCTAACTTTTTTTAGATGCAAAGTTATTATTAATTTTTTATAATCAATTTCTCCTAATAAGTCTTTCTCAATTGACAATATAGCTAATTCATTTAATATCTTTGAGACATTGTTGATCTTAGGTAAGGTTTTATCAATTTTAATTTTGAAACACTTTTTTCCGCTGAAGCAACAGTAATAGGAGTTATTAACATTATTCTATAAGTAATATAGGCATTTGGAAAATAATCAAACATTTTTATTTGATTGAGTATATCAATTAAATTGTTATCTTCTAATTGTACTATTTTTCTTAATATTTTTAATTCAGAAAATAAATCTAAACTATCACTATCGGGTTGATTATTATGATTTAAGGAGCATTCAAAATGCAATACTATTTCAAATTTCATCAATGTTGCTCCCAAACGCACACGCAAGTATACGTGGTCGACAAGTAATATAGGATTGTAAGTCCAGATATCGTAGCCACAGGGACTTATGATTAACTATCAACTAAATTAAGCCAAACAATTAATCTATTCAAGCGAATCCTAAAGGTGAATATTTAACTAAAATTTATCTAGTGCAACAAACTAGTAAAAAATTTAAAGAAACAAATTGCCGAATATTAGAGACGAATTCAGTGAGATCCGATATTCTAGAGCTATGGGTTAGCTAACAATCCCGTTGAGTTTTCCACCTAAATTGTCTAATTAGTTTATCTAGTTTATTGATTAACGAGGTTAATATTGCTCGTAGCCTTCTCCCGAAGTACAACTCGCCTATTCAAGCTAACCTAACGCCTATATTCCTATGAAATTAGGATTAAGAAGAACGCATTAATAATTCCCATCTAATAACCAAGCAAGGCGATTAGGTATATTCCTATCCTAACCGCAAATTCGCTCCCCTGAAAGGTTAAGATCTTGCTCTACCCAATCTTATATGCAATCTAGAATTCCCTCTCCCGAGTCAATCCTAGATTCGTAGGTAGTATTCAATTGGTGATCAATCAATCAAATAATTAAGCGAAAAATTGAATAAATAAATCAATATGATAAAATAATAAGAACAATTCAAGCTTCAAACTACAACGTTCATGTAGCACCCAAAACTCTAGAACTAATAAACTATGAAATTAAAGGAAGAGAAGAGAAGAAAAACTAGGTAGAAGCCTCCTCCAAGCGTGGTGTATATTCCTCCACGTGAATTCTCCTTCAAAGTAGGTTAGATCCCCTCCAAATTAGGTTTAGAACCCCTATTATACGAGTTGGGATCGTGTAGGACCGAAACAACCTTGTCCCGAACGAAATAGGAAAACTCCCGCAGGACGGCGTGTGAGTTTTCCACCTTTATTTGCCGCGTTAGTTGCATCCTTCCATTTTGAATGCAATTGCCTTGTTACATCTTTCTTTTGTCTCCGCTTGGGGGACAAAGAACAAAGGGTGTCCCCCCTTATTTTATTAATATAATTTTCTTTTCTTTTTCTTTCGCGTTTTATTCAATTTTGCTCCAAATCTCTTCATCTTCACTTTGCTTTATTCCTACACAGTTAAAATATCATATTAAGCACAAAATAATATAACTAATACTCAAATGACGACTAAAAGTACTAGAACATGAGGCAACAGTGGTTAAATATATACATTTTTACCCGAACATCAACACCCCACACTTAGACTCTTGCTCGTCCTCGAGTAAGCATTAAAAAAACTCTCAATAAATCAAGCCTAAAAGTACCACCACTTTGGTAGATACTAACAATGAGGCCCTATAGCAACTCAAACCATTAGAGATACACTTCCTTATCATCGTGCAAGATATACAAGTTACAAATAAACAACAAACTTCTAACCTCCTAATCTAAGAGATGGACTCTAGCTTATCAAATTTAAGCTCGCTCACCTACTCTATCAAAGAAGCTAATAACATCACCTATCTATCATGAAACAAGTGCCCTCACAAGAATAAAGAGTCCATACACTCAATCAAAGAATGAATATAATTTAAGGACTTAGCATCAAAGAACAACTCTCGCACTCACAAACGAATTCACATGTATGCACAAAGAACCATAGGCTTGCCCATTATGTACATCTATACTAATTAAGTATGCTCGAACAGAATCAAATAGGACTTTACGGGTTGTAATGTTGGCTAAGGGAAGGGTAGGAGAATTATATAATAGTGACTTGCGCTTCCCTAAGCACTTTGCACTTTTAGACTTCATCACCCATTATTTTCATCTCTTAATTTTATTTTTCAGCTCTCTCTTCATCAATTATTTCACATGTATCTCCCTCATATCAAGAACATTTCATTTTTTTTTCAAAGCAATTTTTTTCTCTTTTTTTTTTAATGTCACATTATTTTCAAGAGGGCCTTTTCATCACTTTGCAGCTATCATTGGTCACCATTTTTTACTTAATCATCCCTTCTTCAAATTTATCAATTTATATCACAGTCTATGCAACAGTGCTCAAGGAAGCAGGGTGCAAAAATTAGGGATTTCAACAAACGGATCAAGGCGAAAATACGGCTTCCAAGCAAAAGGCTTCAGGCTCAACGAGCTAACTAGTGGTACAATATCTGAAAATGCTAAAATTCAAAAGACATATCAAAGAAAGCCTATTATCATCTTCTAAACAGAGCAACACTTTTATTTCGCTTCAATAACATGCAGGGCAAGTTCTAGACTAAGATGCAAAACATGAAATATATGTAAGAAATCCTCACCACATGGCACAAGTATCAATCAAGATGGATCAATTCTACTCTAAGACAAACACGATCGTAGCGAACAACAAAATAAGAATAAGCCACATACAGAGTCACAACGCTGAGCTTAGGTGTCAAAAAGTCTACTATTTCATTCATTACTTCAAGCACTTAGAGGAAAGTATTACTCAAGTTCAGGCCTAAATATGATAGTATCAAACAAGGCACAAAAGTTTTTCTTCTCCCTCTTTTACTTCTCCTAAAAAAAATAAAAAAAAATAATCTAATCCTAAAAAAAAAATTACCCGGTTCAAGTTACATCCCCTGGAAAAGAACCGATGCACAAAGAAAAACCAAGAGAGATTATTACCTAACTAAAACTAACTAGAAACAAAAATAAAATATTTTTGATATTTTTTTTTACTTGGACCTTAATCCCTCAAGAAAGCTGTCCAAAAATCCATCGTCGGGAAAAGCCAAATTTCTGATTTTTTTTTTACTTTTTTCGATTTTTTTTTCTATTTTTTTTTTTTTACAAAAATTACTACACGCTAAGAACGAATATTACAACTAAGTTAGGATAGCACAGAAAATCACCCAGATAATATCCTCCACCCCACATTTAAAATTGTGCAATGTCCTCAATGCACACTATAAATAACAAGAAGGTAAAAGAGACTCCCCGGTAGGCCAAAGGCCGAAGGATTAGCAGAGCTCACGGGATACTCAAACTTCTCCCAGGTATGATTCTTTGTGCGGGTATCTCACACTCAGTTTCAACTATCTACTCGCTTTTGCACATTCCTATTGGCTTTGAATCCTTGCTATTATTCCTACAAAACACAAAAATAATACTACAAAAATATAACATAATAAGAATATTAAAAAAAAAAATAAAAAAAAAATAGAATTGGGTTGCCTCCCAACAAGCGCCTGATTTAATGTCGCGACACGACTCCATCACTTTCACCATTTTTCCTTCCACTTTGAGGATATGAATTGTGCCCCTAATTTTGCATCAATTTTTCTATCACGTTCCTGGGGTGGTGGTGTAAAAATAAAGGAATCAAGCAATAGGTATCGCATCTTGCACTTCTTGGCCTTTAAGTGAGGGATGTCATTTTGTCTCCTTAGCATCACAAATTTCAGAATATAAACACTTTGTTGCTCATCCATTGACTCCTCTATATGCTCGACCGGATCAATTCCCATGTCATCAACCAAACACAATGTTGAAAAGTGTTTAGAATAAGGTCCAATACGCTCCAACTCAAAAACTGCATTATTTTTTACATCCTCTATTTTATACTCTTCATTAACCTTGACATCATTAATAAATTGGTCGAATATTTGGATTTCCTCTTTCCGCTCCACAAGCTGGCCAGTATCCACAAAAATTGGTTGTAGGGCATCAGACACCTCAATTTTTTTATTCAATTGAGCCTGCAGGTCATGGATATCTGAGCCAAATTGGTCTATCTTTGTCTGAGCTCAGTTCTTCCTTCTATCAGTTATTCTGTCATATTTGAAAGACCATCACGGAGAAAATCATGAGATTTTATCAGTTGAACTTGTTCCTATAGCCAAGATTGGCTCACTATATCTACTTCTTCTAAAATATCTTCTGGTGGGAACTCGCTTTCTTCGCCGAGTTGAGGTTCTTCTTGGAAATTGGCCATTAATTCATCCATTCTAGCCTGGAGTCTTTTGATCACTAAGGCGTCAAGATCTTGTTGCTCGGCTATCATGTTCTGTTGCTCCGCTGCTTGTCTCATTAAGTCCATAATACGAGCCACGCTTTTCATATCCCCCACTTCCTTGCTCCTATCAAACTCATTAACATTATTAAAAACATTACAATAAAAGCTCTGAGAAGGATAATAAGAATTAGGACAACCATCTCAATGGCCACCTTGACAACCACACACATTACAAAAATTCCACATATTAGACTGAGATGGACAATATTGCCACATGTGTGGTCCTCCACAATATGGACAAGGATCATCATAATAAGAATAACCAGTATTCGACAAATTATCATTCCAAGATGCCATGTCAAGTAAGATAATAATATATTAAATTAAGATACAAATAAAAAATAAAAAAAATAAAAACTGAAATAGACAAAAGTAAAAATTCAATCTATTAGAATAGTTAATTTCTAAGTCCCCGGCAACGACGCCAAAAACTTGTTGCTCCCAAACGCATACGCAAGTATACGTGGTCGACAAGTAATATAGGATTGTAAGTCCAGATATCGTACCCACAGGGACTTGTTATTAACTATCAACTAAATTAATCCAAACAATTAATCTAGTCAAGCGAATCTTAAAGTGTGAAGATTTAACTAATNGTCCAGATATCGTACCCACAGGGACTTGTGATTAACTATCAACTAAATTAAGCCAAACAATTAATCTATTCAAGCGAATCCTAAAGTGTGAAGATTTAACTAAAATTTATCTAGAGCAACAAACTAGTAAGAAATTAAAAGAAACAAATTGGCGAATATTAGAGACGAATTCAATGAGATCCGATATTCTAGAGCTATGGGTTAGCTAATAATCCCGTTGAGTTTTCCACCTAAATTGTCTAATTAGTTTATCTAGTTTATTGATTGACGAAATTAATATTGCTCGTAGCCTTCTCCCGAAGTACAACTCGCCTATTCAAGCTAACCTAACGCCTATATTCCTATGAAATTAGGATTAACAAGAACGCATTAATAATTCCCGTATAATAACCAAGCAAGGCGATTAGGTATATTCCTATCCTAACCGCAAATCCGCTCCCCTGAAGGGTTAAGATCTTGCTCTACCCAATCTTATATACAATCTAGAATTCCCTCTCCCGAGTTCAATCCAAGATTCGTAGGTTGTATTCAATTGGTGATCAAGCAATCAAATAATTAAGCGCAAGATTGAATAAATAAACCAATATGATAAAATAATAAGAACAATTCAAGCTTCAAATTACAATGTTCATGTAGCACCCAAAATTCTAGAACTAATAAACTATGAAATTAAAGGAAGAGAAGAGAAGAGAAGAAAACCTAGGTAGAAGCCTCCTCCAAGCGTGGTGTATGTTCCTCCACGTGAATTCCCCTTCAAAGTATGTTAGATACCCTCCAAATTAGGTTTCGAACCCCTTTTATACGATTTAGGATCGTGTAGGACCGAAACAACCTTGTCCTGAATGAAATAGGAAAACCCCCTCAGGACAGCGTCCAGGCCAGCTCCCAGCGCTGGACCTGGCGCTGGAAACAGTGAGTTTTCCACCTTTATTTGCTGCATTAGTTTCATCATTCCATTTGAATGCAATTGCCTTGTTACATCTTTCTTTTGACTCCGCTTGGGGGACAAAGAACAAAGGGTGTCCTCTCTTATTTTATTAATATAATTTTATTTTCTTTTTCTTTCGTGTTTTATCCAATTTTGCTCCAAATCTTTTCATCTTTACTTTGCATTATTCCTACACAGTTAAAATATAATATAATTAATACTCAAATGACGATTAAAAGTACTAGAACATGAGGCAACAATGGTTAAATATATGCATTTTTACCTGAACATCAATCAACTAGTGATCTCAGTTTATACCGCTAAATAGAAAATCAAAAATATTTTCATATTCTTCTAATTGTTCAAATCTATTTTAAAGTGAAAAATAACCCTGTCTGCTACTCTCTCCGATCCATAATAAGTGACTTTTTTGGTTTTTATTTTGGTAAAAAATAAGAGTCCTTTTATATAATCGAGAAGGATTTAACTTTATTTTTTTTAAATTTTCCCTATTTACATATCTCAATGTGTCAAGTTAACAACATATAAATTTTAATAAGGATAATTCAGTCAACATATATTTTTGTTCGAGGTGTCAATATTTTCTTAAGGGGCGCAACAAAGGTTAAAAAGTCATTTATTATGGACCAGAGGAGTATGTATAAAAAGTAATCAACTTTAAAGGACTCTCGGAGAAATTTTGAGATTTCCCTATTAACATTCTCCTCAAATTGTTTGTTCCTTTATGCAGTCAGGCCTCTCTGTAACAACATCCCTACATAACCACACTTCTCTATAAAAGCCAAGCTTTTTCGGAACCAATTTTTATGTTATGTATGTTCTCTATAAAAACACTTCGCTATAACATCCAAAAATATACGGAACAAACAAGGCTCTTATAGAGAGGTTTGACTGTATACACGTTTCTTATAAAACTCGGGTTCGATATTAATTTCAAATGCAATTTCCTTGGCAGAAGTCAAAGCAATTGCCAATCCAACAAATAAAGAAATCAAACTTTTTCACTTTACATAATTTTAAAAAAAATTATATATAGCCTATTAGGTGTAAAAAAATGAGGCCTCCACAAATGTGGGGCCTAAAGCAGTTGCTTTACCTGCTTTATGGACGGGACGCCCCTAGGATACTATAAAATTATTTTACAAATTGTATCGAACTTTTTATTTTTGGAATAGTTACTGAATCTCCATGAATAGGATCAAACCTTATTCCATTGTATTTACATAAGGTTTCTCTTCAAAAAAGTCCCCGAGAGGGCTTAGTTGAGCCAAAGACTATAATAACTCATACGTACTTAATTCACACTGCGAGAACTCCAATGCTGCATATATGACTAGAAAATGGCAACACATGATTATATTAAAGATCTTTATTTAGAAGAGCCAGTATACTAAACAAGTAGTAATTAAAAAGCAATTCGTAATATTTTGAAGGTCCATAAACCATCCAAATTGATGTTGCCATTAAGAGACTACTTTTAAATTAACTAGTTATGAAATATTAAGATCCTTACAATGTAGTGTGTGTATCCTATGCCTATATATACACACAAAGAAATGGACGAGGGAAAATATATCTTCACTCAAATTAATCCCCTCTTTCCTTCAAGTGTGTTTCCCTCACAAACAAAAGAGATATATAGGAAATATTCTTACAACCATTTTTCATATTAATTAGCAAAACTCTTCAGAAAATTTCTCTTACCCTATCTTGTTATGGCTTGTATCCAACATTTTTGTTCTAGTACTATTTTTATTGCAATAATTGCATGCCATCATGTTCTATTCACTGAAGGAAGACAATATCCCGCACCAACATCACTGGACCAAACTTCAGTTGTTGTAATTAATTCAGGTAATAATTTCCGAACTACAGAAACAGGTAACAGCCCTGGTATGGGACATTCCTCTAAAGGCCCTAAACCAAATAATTCCCAGCAACCAAAGACACTAATTGGAGACACTTCCAGTACAGTTGAAGGAGATGATCGCGAGGCCACAGGACACAGCCCCGGTATTGGTCATTCTTCTCACAACCATAAGATTGGTCCTAATTTCTAGAAACGTTTTACATATATATGTACACGCAATTTACTCTTATATGATGTTTGCATTATATTTTTTCCTGTAAATCCAAGGGCTTGCTAGAGCTCGCATATTAGTTTTATCCTAAATTTTACTTCATTGTAGTTAAATTATGTATCTCAAATAAAGTATTAGTATATTGTTGTGTTATTGTAAAAATAATTATTTCATTCGCGATGGTCCCCCAAACCCTTCAATTCTTCTCTTATTTTGAATGTATGTATAAGCGCAGAACTTAGTTCCCCTTTAAACCCATTTTCAGCACGAAAATGAACTGTTGAAAGAGTCAAAAATAAGTTTATATATATTCAAACATGAGATATTACCACACAGAAATTATATGGTTTTCCACCCTATTAATTACACTATGGTACACAAATCAAATGGTATTTCAGCAAAATCTCAAATTTACACGTAAATAGATTATATACCACAAGAAGCAACAACTCAATATTTTCGAGTCAGCATGCACGTGCAACTTATTGTTGATGCTCATTTATTTACTTCGTTTCTGTAACGGCTCAACCTACTGGTGATATTTTTCGCTATGTGCCTAGGTCTCACGAATTTAAAATGTGTCATTAGAGTTTATGACTTGTTAATTTATATACCCAACATTTCTTTTGCGTTTTGCTAATGTGGGACTCTGTCTAAAGTCTGGGGTGTTATATACCCCTTCTTATGGATTCAGCGTCCTCGCTGAGGTTTGCCCCACCGCATGAGATTTGTCTAAACTCAGTTGAACTCTGACCCACAATCGAAAAGGCTGACACAAGAGTGATTTTGATACCATCTGTAACAGTCAATCCCGCTAATAATATTGTCTGCTCTGGACCTAGACTCTCACGGATTTAAAACGCGTCACTAAAGTCTAAAACTTATTAACTTATATACTCAATATCGCTCTTGTATTTTGCCAATATAAAACTATGTCTAAAGTATGAAATGTTACGGTTGCACAGCCAGACAGCAAAGAACCACAACTGAACTTCATGCTCTTATTTCTTTCTCTTTTAAGGAAAACATTTGGACAATATGCATACTTATCTTGGACTTAGCTCCTTGTCTTTAGCTACGGATATAGGTGAAAGCATGCTAGCTATACACGATCTAGAATTTTAAATTTATAAATATTTACAATGATTACAAGTTAATAATTTTGATTGAATTTCTTTTATCGAACAGCTTAAGTTATGTACATTTTTTATGTAAATAAAATAAATACTTCGTAGAAATAGGCTTAAAGTTCTTTAGTTTGAAAAGGAACCATCATCCATGATCCTACCACTACCATATGGAAATACGGAATTTTCCATTTTGATAGTTTCTCCTATGACTTAACCTTCCGAAAAGCGAAGGAAAAAGTACAGAGCAAATGGAGTGGGACAGTGACAGCTGAGCAAAGGAGCTTTCCAAATGGGAAAACTATAACGACAACCCTTGGTTTAAAAATGTACTTCCCCCGTTTCAATTAATGTAAACTTATTAGATTGGGTACGAATTTTAAGAAAAAAATAAAAAAATTTAAAATATGTGATCCGAAACAAGTTAAAAAGGGCAAGAGTATTTGTGTGGTTATAAAAACTTCTCATCGATGATAGAATTGTAAGTTTAAGCTAAATTATTTTCAAATTTAGAAAGAGATCAATTTTTTCAGAACGGACCAAAAAGGAAATAGATTCACGTAAGTTGGAACGGAGGGAATAATATCTGGCTGGCTAACCAAAAGAAGAAAAAATGCAAAATTAGCACACTAGCAGGAGAAGCCAAATAATCACTTTCTTCGTTTTTCATTTCTGTACGCAATAAAAACATGCGATTTAACAAATCTAAGGACACATGCAAGCCATCAACTATATATGACTCCCTGCTTGTCGTTCTCTAAATCACTTATAATTCTGTTATATAAAGATGCTCATTATTAAAATAAAAACAAACTTATTGCATTAATTAACTGCAACGTCCCGACCGGTTATTTTGAGTATTTGCAATTCGTTCAGCTATTTAAAGTCTTGAGTAACTTCGTATGATGTATTATGACTTGTGTGAATTGTCGGTTTTGATTTTCAGGTGTATCAGAATTGATTTGGAAGAATGATTCTCAATTATGAAGCTTTAAGTTGGAAGAGTTGACCAAGTTTGATTTTTTAGTACTTGACCTCAGATCGGAGTTTTGATGGTTCTGTTAGGTCTGGATGGTGATTTTGGGCTTGGACGTATGACAGGATTTGCATTTAGATATTTCTAGAAGGTTCGGCACTAATTGGCGAGAGTTGGAAATTTGAAGGTTTAGAATGTTCATAAGTTTGACCGAAAGTTGACTTTGATGTTTTCGGGTTTGAATTATTATTTCGGGAGTTGGGCTAGGTTCTTTATGTCATTTGGAACTTGTATGCAAAATTTGGGTTCATTACGCATTGGTTAGGCTTGAATCGGACGCTTGGTTCGAAGTTTGAAGTTTGTGAACTTAAGAGATTGATCTTGATCGATGATTCGCGGTTTTGATATTGTTATGTGTGATTTGAGGCATCGAATATGTTCGTGTTATGTTTTGGAACTTGTTGGTATGTTCGAACGGGGTCCCGAGGGGCTCAGGTGAGTTTTGGGATGGTTTCGGACCATTTCTAGGCCATTTTTAGCTGTGGGTTTTTGGCCACAGGGGTGTGCATCGTGAACGCGGACTTTGGATCGCGTTCGAGAAGAGCAAATTTGTTGTTTGGGCACTGTGAATCGCTATCGAGGAAGCCTTATAACGACTTTGGAAGCTTATATCTTCCAATCTATAAGGAATTTAGAGATGATCCAAAAATTAAAGTTGTAACCCCTTTGTATCTAAATTTTCAGAAATCAAACCGTTTGTCATTTGGATTATGTACAAAAAGTTATGGCTGATACATTACATGTTGTTTAAAAAGAGTTTGGGAAGGATTAATGGAAGTTTGTTCATCGCGACCGCGGGGAAATAGCCGCGATTGCATAGGGTAAAAATTTTCTTGAAAAATTTTGTAATCGCGATCGCGAAGGATACCTTTGGAACAATGTATAAAGTACTCTATTTCGAATGTTTTAAATATTTTAGCATATTTTGAGCTATGGAGCTCGGATTGAGGCAATTTTTAAGGCGAGTTTCACTATATGGATTGGGGTAAGTGTTTCTACTCAGTTTTGATTATATTTCATGAATCCATCTTTGATTTTGGCATTTGAGTGATGATTTTAAAAGAGAAATTAGGGGGTTTTGTTTAAATTTTTATAAAGTGAATTTTTAAATTTTTAACATCGATTCAAAGTCGGATTTGAGTAAACTAGTATGGTTGGACTCGCAATTGAATAGGTTATCAATTTTGTGAGTTTTGTCGGGTTCCGAGGTGCGGGCCCGAGTTTAACTTTTTGATTGACTTTGGAATTTTGACTAAAAATTCTACCTTTATCGATTGAGTTTGTTTCCTTTGGCATTATTTGATGCTCTTGAATTTATTTTGGTTAGTTTCGAGCATTCGAATGTCGGTACGCGCGGGATGGAATTTCTAGAGCATTATTTGGCTTGCTTGGTATTGGATTTGGCTTGTTCGAGGTAAGTAACACTTCTAAACTTAGTGCTAAGGTATGAATCCCTTAAATACGTGTTATGTGGTTGTTGTTGAGGTGACGCACCTGCTAGGTGACGGGCATGTGGGCGTACATCACAAAAATTGTGACTCGATTGATTATGTGGTACTGTGTAGTTATCTAATCTTATTTCTACCCATGAAATTCCTACGTGTTAGAGTAATTGAGTTGCGATCCATGTCAGAAATCATGTTTAGGCTATATACTTATTCTATTGGGACCCACTGAGTCATTTTTACTGTTGAGTTATTTTCTTAAATTGCAATTACATACTCAGTCATATTCAATCATTTGCATATCATATCTGTGTTTTTGTTTTATTTGTTGTCACACCATGTTATCATTGTTTGGGCCGATTGGCATGAGATTTGTGAGCCCTAGAGACTGGAGAGATTGATGACTGAGTTGGGGCCTGAGGGCCGGGTTATGAGTGATATTGATGGGATTGGACTGCACGCCGCAACAAGTTTTGTTAATTCATGATGGGATCTGGTTGTACGACGCATCAAGTTTTATTGATTCATGATGGGATCGGGTTGCACGCCGCATCATGTTTTATTAATTCATGATGGGATTGGGCTGCATGCCGCAGCAGGCCATGTTGGCTTATATTAGTTCTTGGGCAGGATCCGCCCCTCTAGAGTCTGGCATACCAGTAGTGAGCGCAGGTACCGAGTGTCAAGTGTGGAGTGATTGAGCGTGGGACTGTGAGATAGAGTACTCTGAGAGTGTGAGTACATGGGTTTATCACTGTGATGCATTACGTTGACATGCATACTTGGCATGTAGGCATAGAGATGCATTTTCTCATGCTATACGGTATTGTGACATTCATGACTTCTCATGCATATTGACATTAGGCATAGAGATGTACTTTCCTCATGCGATCTGATGATCAAACATCTTATTTATTGTTGACGATTTTTGGGAAAATCAGTTTTTCTGATATACTCATATTTTGGTGATTTCGGTGAAAGACTTGGGCTACACTGTTATACCTGAAAAGCATGCCTATTTTTTGTAACTGTGAACGAGATGAGAATCATATCTTTGAGTTATTACTTGTGCTGCTTTTATTATATTGTTACGAGTTATTCTTGGTTATTGGTGTTAGACTCTGACCGTTGTCCAAGCTCGTCGCTGCTTTCAACCTAAGGTTAAGTTTGTTACTTATTGAGTACATGGGGTTATTTGTACTCATACTACACGTCTGCACCTTGCTTGCAGATTTTGGAGCTGATGTTGTTGTGTATGGCGGTAGTTGGCATTGAAGATGTACCTGTTGAAAGTGGGGGGGGGGGGGGAATTGTTTTTTTTTCTTTTTCGAGTTAATCGACTAATTTGAGTTCTAGTCGACTAGATCTTTTAGGAATAAAATGTAAATAAATTGCAGAAAGTAAATGACACAATATGTTTCTATACTGGTTCGAATTCAGAGTGAATCCTACGTCCAGCCCCCTTGGGTTGCGAGGGTGATCTCTTTCAAGTATGAAGTGGCTTAGTACAAATGAGTTGATGTTGTTATACACCAACAACATATGTCACTCGCTCTTCTCTCTATAATTGATGCAACGCCTCTACATCGTTCTTTTCTCTCTCTCTCTCTCTTCTCTTCTTTGTTACACAAGGAATGTAAATTATACTACAGTGTTTTGTTTGAAGTAGAATAAAGAGATTGAAGTTGGTTTGATTAGAGTATGTCATTCCAAAGCTAGTGCATTAGGTATTTATGCTTCTCGAGGCCTTCANCCTGTTGAAAGGGGGGGGGGGGGAGGAATTGTTTTTTTTTCTTTTTCGAGTTAATCGACTAATTTGAGTTCTAGTCGACTAGATCTTTTAGGAATAAAATGTAAATAAATTGCAGAAAGTAAATGACACAATATGTTTCTATACTGGTTCGAATTCAGAGTGAATCCTACGTCCAGCCCCCTTGGGTTGCGAGGGTGATCTCTTTCAAGTATGAAGTGGCTTAGTACAAATGAGTTGATGTTGTTATACACCAACAACATATGTCACTCGCTCTTCTCTCTATAATTGATGCAACGCCTCTACATCGTTCTTTTCTCTCTCTCTCTCTCTTCTCTTCTTTGTTACACAAGGAATGTAAATTATACTACAGTGTTTTGTTTGAAGTAGAATAAAGAGATTGAAGTTGGTTTGATTAGAGTATGTCATTCCAAAGCTAGTGCATTAGGTATTTATGCTTCTCGAGGCCTTCAAGTCTTGTGCATCTTTTTGAGAAATTGCGAACCCAAGGGAGTTGTATTCAGACGGATTCGTAGATTGGTTCTTTCCGAGATTGATTCTTCTGATGATTTGTCTTGACTTGCGGGTTTGAGTGATTTCTTCCTTAAATGAGAGAGTATTCATGTCGCTCCCTGTTTTCTCGCGGATGCGGGTTTCGACGTGTGATAACTCTTTTAAAGGAGGTATTAAAAGAGAAGAGTCGCCACCTAACAATTTTGAGGTGCGTTAGGGCACCTATTTGCAAATAACTCTATTTGACTAGTCAACACAACCAAAGATCGGGTAAGGTCTTAAATTACCTCAAAGAGAATGTGTTAGGCACTCTTCGAGGTCCGCAACTGTGGGTTGGCCAAACTTTAGACTATGTGGATTATATAGTTAAGCTAGGTGATCAAATAAATAGCAGGGAAGTTCAGAAGTCGTAGGGTCTTATTAAAGCACATGAGGATCAAGACAAGTCTTAATGACTACGTATGTACAAACCATGTTGATCTATGTTATGTATGGATAACATGCACACAGAATAAAAGGGGGGGGGGGGTTCTATGTTTTTAGCCTAAAGGATCACCCGTGCAACATAAATAATGCTTTGAAACTCCCTTTAGGTAGGGGTTGCTCATATTATTCAGCAGGCACAGACTATCATCCCCTGCTACTCGATTACAACGTTGAATTTGTTTACTTAAAGGCATTCTAATTTATTTTGTAAGTCGTACCCTATGTGTGCACTACTCGTCCCATGCTTATGGTCCGGGAGGCTTTGGACCTACTATTAGTAGTTCTAGACTCAACTCAGGGGGCTCAAAATGATAAAACTAGGCGACAACCAAAAACAGATAGGACTGCATATAATTGCAATAAAAGGCTTAAATAACCTCCACACATAAATGAGAAAGCATGCAGACTGATTTATGTTATTAGGCAGTAGAACGTTTCAAAATTAAGACTTGGAGTCCTTACGTCCTATAGGTATGATCTCTATATGATTCCAGTATTATACATGCAGTGATGCAGTTTCTGGACTAACGTATGGGCATATTAGAGCATTACAAGTCTTATAGGTATGATTTATAATTGTTCGCGTAATAGGCATTGAAATCTATTAGAGACTGAGAATTACCAGCATTTGATCCTGTAGACATGCTTTCTAGGCAGATAACAGTGTTATATAGGCAAGATTTCCTAACAGTTGATATTTGAACTTGTTGTTATCATACTTATTTCTATAAGCATGCTATTTAGGTAAGAGCGTAATAAAATAGTAGAAGCAGTTGATTAAGAGATTAATGTCCTATAGTCATGATATCTAGATGGGAAACATACCAAAGTAATAAAGCAATTTGATCGATTAACTATTGAAGTCCGATGGACATGATATCTAGGTTAACGAAAGCGTATAACACATCCTATAAGCATGCTTCTAAACACACAACAATAACATGGAGATCAAATATGGATATTAATGACATGCTTGAGATAATGTACTCATATTAGACAAATTAGATGAGGGGTGTGCAATTATTATAGACATGATTACTATTAGTGTGCAGAAGTAGAGCAGGTTGAACATGATAGCGAATGAAGAAAGAAGGCCCTATAGACATGTTTTCTACCCTTCATACAAAAGTAAAGAACACCCATTCCCCCAATTTCACTAATGTCCCAATTATTTGTTATTACAGACCCAAAATAAAGAATACATGCTCGAATACTACAAGCTAAATGAGTATAGGCCCAATAAGCAGGGCAAGGCCAAAGAGGAATAACCCAACAACTTTGAGGTCTTCAGTGATCTCATTCTTCACATAAAATAGTAAACCCAAGTATGGGGACACCCCAAGATATTAGAGTGTATCAGCTGCATGACTCGAACACAGACTCATACCAAGTTTGGAGGGGAAAACTATCTTACCCAGCAATGCCAAATTTAACCACATAAATAACAAATTATACATAAGTTAATCAAATCACTTGAAGTCCACACATTTAGTTCTTAAGACCACAACTAACAATAGTTTAAACCAGAGCAGGCATATGAGATCACACAGAGTTATATGCATAAGAGGCTAGAATTTCAGAATGGAACATCAAAAACTAACAGGCAATCTCAAATAGACTTTCAAGAGACAATATGATCTAAGATCAAATTAAATACAATCTTGAAATGGGAATCTTGCAGAATCACAAACAAAACGAGTAAGATTTATAGCATGACGGTCTGGTTCAAATATGATCAATAACAAACAGGATGATGAACATAGTCTGTAGCAATCCACTCAGCTAGGCATGGAGGCTTTAACATTATAAATCATACACGAGGGTTTTTAAATAGTACCAGGACTCATAATGGGCAAGGATATGTCGAATATAGGTTAACAAAACTAGCCTGCACTAGGCTTGATTACAAACACACAAGGTAGGGCAGGGAACATACATTAGTTTACAAGTAGCAGGGAAAGTAGGTTTGGCCCAGTTAACATGATCAGAAGTTAACTCTAGAAAAGTACTAGGTTATACAGGAATGATTCAGCAAGAATTAGAACAGGTTTTGGGCATGACTCGACTCTTGACAAGAGTACAGAACAAGGCAAGAAGCTAAACTCAGAATAAACAACGATAATAAGCATTAAACATATACATTAGAACAAACAGACTCAAGAAACAAAATCAACACAACAAATAGGCAGATTCGATTATTAGAAAGCATGGAGCCTCAAGAATAGTTTCAAAGTATACAATATCATGTTCATTCATAAAAATCCCAGAGACATAGACGTGCAGAGCAGGAATTCAAACGGAAATGAATGAAATTGCAAGAGCCATAGGTGCTTACAGTTACAGATGAATGAACAAGTAGATACGAAGAATAATTTCAGCAATACCTCAATGTCAATAAAAAAAACGAACAGTAGAACCTGGGATTCTCAGTATGTCAGAGTTCCCAAGGGTTTTGAATGAACCCCGGGTAGTGCTCACACTGATAAAGGTTCGATAATTAAATTCTGGTGGCCTCGGCTTTCAGCCGGCCAAGAAATTGAGCCTCAGAGTAGTAAAAGATGAGTAAGAATAAGAGAGTAGTAGCAATTTTTCAGTGATTAAGGTCTGTCCAAAGGGAAAATTGGGAAGGGTTTTATATAGTGTTCAAATTAAGCAGATGAAAATGGAAAATTATTAGTCAAACACAAACAAGGAAAGAATATATCACATTGCAATCAAAATCCGCAAAGGAGAAGGAGATTCTCAAACCCTAGTTGGGTCCAAGCGTATGAGAATCGATCCAAGAATCAAGGATCCTTCCTTGTATGATGTACATAGACGAGACATTGTCCAAATCCCCACAGAACCAGAGTCGATCTATTCCGATCTCTGAATGCCACACTTGCCAAAATTGAGGAAGTACTCAAGTAATTCCACAGACGCGTACATAATAGCGAGGTATTACAAATAAGGTAAATTAATCACGAAATGGTTTCATATTTGGGTCGGAATAGGAGAAGATTAGGGGAGGCGACTGCTAGGCTTTCTTAGAAGAGAAAGGGAGTTTGAGAGTGTTTTGGGGCGGCCGTTTGGGAGGTAATATGTTAGGGTTTCAATGGTTTGGGTAATAAAAATAAGGCGGGGGGCTGTGGGTCGTTGATCATTTGAGATTAATGGCCAGGATTAGAGGAGAAGCGGGGCGGGTCGTGGAACGGGTCATGACCGGGTTATAATTAAAAGGATCATTTGGTTTGTGCCAGGGTAGATTGGGCTAAGGTTTAGGGTGTTTAGGTCATTAATTTTGGTCCTAAATTAGCCTTGTATTCGGCTGTAAATTAAATACACGAAAATTGCTAATAAAATAATTTATAAAAATATTTAATAGAAAATAAAATATTACTTGTATAATAAAGTGATTAAAAATAGTAATTTAACATTATAAAATATAAAAATTCTATTCGTCACAAATAATGTGGAAAAAATGTGATTATGCATAGCACATAGGTTATTATTGCAAAATTATGTGAATAGCCTAAAAATACAAATATAATTATATAAACTGAGGTAAATATATTATGAAACCTATATGTGGATTTAAATAATAAATTTAGATGATTAAGTCATCAGAAAATAATTTGAAGGAATAATTAATAAGTATTCGAGTAATTTAAATGTAAGAAAATCAATTTTAAATCTTTAAAATTATGAAAAATTATAGAAAATACTTGTATAGCTCTTGAAAATTAAGTAATGATACAAAATGATATTTTAAAATTATATATACTATTTGAAAAATATGAAGGCAAAATTTGGTATCAACAATTCCCGCTGCCAATTCCCTTGATTGATGTCTTTTAATTGACGTCATTATGTGGGAGAATCTTTAGCAGATGATTTAGTGCCCCTAATCTCCTTTGATTTAGATCCTTCCTATAATAAGTCTTTTAATTAATTTTGCTATCTTCTTTGATTGATTTATCTGTTTCTCTTTCCTTTTTTGTTGGATTCATTTCCTCCATTTTATTGTTTAGAATCTTTTTTTGTACATTGGGAATAATTGATTATTTTGTATCATTGAAATTTACTGGAATCTAACAATCTCCTCCGTTTTGATAATGACAAAATAACAATGAAAATACTTCCTTATTGATCAACCGCCTTGAGTGTGTTGTAGTCAACTCTACTTTAATCCGCGTTTCTTGGTAGATGTGTCTAGTCGACTCCCCCTCAGTTGGACATTTTGTTGTGCCTCGTTCCCCTCATTTGTAGTCAACTCCCCCTCAGTTGTATACTGTATGATGTACCTGCAAGTTGAAAATAGAGAACAAAATACAGAACACAGAAGTAGGAAATACATAGAACCACATGCCTTAAGCTTGCTTACTATTTCTCCCCCTTTGTCATCAACAAAAACAAAATAAAAGCAGAGAAATAAAAAGTATTTGTCCTAAGAATACACCTCATGACTGAAACAACAGTCACAAAAACAAGGCAAAAAGAAAATTGTCTTAAACAACCAAACATCAGCGACGTAGAAAGTAGGTAAGGGTGTTGCAAACTGCCTCCTTGAGGCGATCAAAGCTATCATTCACTGTAACAACAAGTCCAATTGAAAGTGCAAGGGGGGGGGGGGGAGGGGATGAATTATAATTTTACTTTTCTTTTTCGAGGTAGTCGACTAATTTGAGTTCTAGTCGACTGGACTTTTCAGGAATAGAATGTTAAAGATAAATTGCAAAAAGTAAATGACACAATATGTTTTATACTGATTCGAATTCAGAATGAATCCTACGTCCAGTCCCCTTGGGTTGCAAGGGCGATCTCTTTCAAGTATGAAGTAGCTTAGTACAAATGAGTTGATGTTGTTATACACCAACAACTTATGTCACTCATTCTTCTCTCTATAATTGATGCAATGCCTCACCAATGTTCTTTTTTCTCTCTCTCTTCTCTTCTTTGTTACACAAGGAATCTAAAGTAGATTCCAGTGTTTTGTTTGAAGTAGCGCAAAGAGATTGAAGTTGGTTTGATCAAAGTATGTCATTCTAAAGCTAGTGCAGTAGGTTTTTATACTTCTCGAGGTCTTCAAGTCATATACATCTTTTTAAGAGATTGTGAACCCAAGGGAGTTGTATTCAGATGTACTCGTAGATTAATTCTTTCCGAGATTGATTCTTCTGCTGACTTGTCTTGACTCACGGGTTTGAGTGATTTCTTCCTTAATTGAGAGAGTATTCTCGTTGCCAAATCACTTGATTGACGCCTTCGATTGACATCATTATGTGGGAGAATCTTTAGCGGATGATTTTGTGCCCGTAATCTCCTTTGATTTAGATCCTTCCTATAATAACTCTTTTAATTGATTTTGCTATCTTCTTTGATTGATTGTCCGCTTCTCTTTCCTTTTTCGTTGGATTCATTTCCTCCATTTTATTGCTCATAATCTTTTCCTGCATAAGGGAGTAATCGGTTATTTTACATCATTGAAATTTACTAAGATCTAACACCTGCGTTAAGGTCATAGCTGCCTCTTGTTCTTGGTAGCTTTAAATTTATAAATTTGCTTATGTATTTCGAACAGATGTATTTATTTCATACCAGCTTTGTAAACTCTGAGTCTTAGGAGCTCATGATTTGTATTACTTGTCCTTGAGAATTTGTATAAAAGTTTAATTATTTCATCATTTATTTTCTTAGTAAATCTCATTTGAATTGATTACTAATTGACTTACCTAGCAAGTTGGATTATGTGCCATCACGACTAATTGAATTTTGAACTGTGACATTAACATAAAGGCACATGCGAACCATTCAACACTTTACTGCTTCTTCGAACAAATAAAGGATTCAGACTAAATATGTTCCTTTTTTTAAGGGATATCATCAATTTTTGGAAAAAATATTGAAACAAAATTTCAAGTTTCCAAGACTGGTTTACGATAGTTTTGGAGTGAAAACTTTTCTTCGACTCACAAAATTCCAATTTTTTCTCATAAAACACACATGTCCAAACACAACTTCAGTTTCTAAAAGTTATTTTTCAACATAATTTATTAAAAAAAAAGAATTCAAGTTTCAACCAAATCTATAATTTAAATTCTAGCTTAATAACATTAACCATAAGATCCGTATTTGTCTAAACTATCACTTATCCTCTCTTAAATGTCTCATTTAGTTAACAAACAATAAAGGTGATTATTTGGTAATAACATACTTGTTTTTTTCTTTTTTGTGCTAATAACAAAATACTTGTTGATTTCTTAAAATGTTAAATATTTAAAAAAAATTATATTTATCTAGCTAGACGACTTATATACGGAACTAGAGGAAATAAACTAATCACCTTTCCTAAGAAAGCTAATAAGAACAGGACATCAACTAAATTAAGGAAGTGTCTTTATCAGTAATCACCACAGGGGCCGCATATTCCTTCTTCTTAAAGGCCAAAGCAAGCACTCATATTATAATTATAACTAAAAAGAAAAAGCTTATGGCAGGTTTGACTGTAGGGAATTAAAATAATCAGCCACAAAAGGTATAATAAAGTGGAATCTCGAAGTATCCCTGAGATCGCATAGCTGTATGTGTGGTAGATTCCTCCAAGAATATGCTGTTTTACGCTGTGCCTATGCACGAGGAGATAGAGGTCTGAATGTATAATTAATAAAACAAGTATGTTACCAACACATTCTCCTATATTACTATTAATACTCCAAAAATATTACATTTTACAACTTAATATATGTGACACTTTTAGTTGGAGACGGGTTTGTAAAAGAAATGTTTTTTTTTTTTTGGGACATTTATGGACTAAAAAAAAAGATTTTTATTAAAGGTAAAATAAAAATTTACAAGTTAAATTGTTTTTAAATATAAAAAGATAGACATTTTTTTTTGAGTAGTACAAAATAAAGTGTATCGCGAATGGGGATAGACGGAAGGCTCTCTTCATTTCATTTTATGTATCTTAATTTAATTGGGAATGAATTTAAGAATTGTTTAGAAAAACTAATAGCATGTTTGGCCAAGCTTCTAAAATCAGTTTATTTTGAAAAATATTTTTCTCAAAAGTATTTTTAAAAAAAATGCTTTTGGTGAGAAGCATTTTGTGTTTGATTAATTAATTTGAAAAACACTTTTGAATAGTAATTAGTGTTTGGCCAAACTTTTGAAAACTGCTTCTAAATATATTTTTCTCAAAAGTACTTCTCAGAAAAGTGCTTTTGAAAAGAAGCTACTTTTTTTTGTTTCTCAAAAGCTGCTTCTGTTTCTCCTCAAAAACACTTTTTTTTCCTTTCAAAAGCTTGGCCAAACACCTCAATTTTTGGCTAAAAGTACTTTTGGCAAAAAAAAAAGTACTTTTTGCCCCAAAAAAAACTTGGTCAAAGAGACTATAAAGCTTGCTATTAAGCTAAAGGTGTTCGTATAACATATCAAAAATTGTCTTTGAATTGTATAGTTAAAATATAACATGTCATTCAGATAAAAAAAATACAATTAAGATAAATTAGAATGTTAAAATTGAAAAATTAGGAGGGAAATATTTTCCAACTTTTTATGAAACAGATTATTAAAAACGAAGGTAAAACACATTAAATGGAGGAAATGTAGTAGTCATCCCCATGTTACTACTACATGTAGTTTCTGTCTAAAACAAAATGGCGGCTGATTTTAAAGTTGGATACTTACCATGTGCAAATTGATCAGAAGATTGTTTATTAATGTCGCATTGAGCAGACTTATTAAGTCTCAACAGTAGCAAGATTTCTTGGCCAGGGAGCCTGTAATGTTAAGGCCGTTCATTTACAGTAAAATATTGGGATAGATTATATTGGGGAGGACGACTGACAGAAGAATCACTGGCCATGTGTGTGTACGACTCTATTTATGACCAACTTGTTTTCATACATTATTCTACTGTGTGGAGTACTAACAGCTAGCAAACAATAAATGGGTGCACTACTAAATAAATGAGAAAAACTTTTTTTATCTAAGTAGGTGTTTGGACATAAATGTCAGTATGAATTGTTTTTTAAGTTTTGTGAGTGATTTGAGTGAAAATTTTGAAAAATAATTTTTTTTTATAGTTTTTCACATTTTTTAAAATTTTCAAAATGCATCTTCAAGTAAAAATTGGAAATTTTATAAACAAACGCTGATTTCGAAAAAGTAATTTTTTTTTAGAAAAATCTTCTACTAAATTTTATGTCCAAACGGGCCCTAAGTGAGAATTGATCCCTATTCTTCTCGGTAAATAACTCAACAACTTAATCAAGTGCGCTATTCAATATGTTTTAAACATGGGTGCCAACAGTTAATATTATACCAATTTTAGAAAATATGTATATAAAATATCTAATCTTACAGAAAGATCATGAGTTCACGTACCCCATAATTCCCATATTAATTGATGCGTATTTTTAATGGATTTGAAAAAATGATTTGAAATGAGTAATTAACGAGGATAAAGACCGAGGTTGGATAGGCCGATTTGTTCAGGTGAGGACCATCGACCTCATCCCGAAGGAGAAGATGCCATTTCCTGAGATATGGAACTCGAAACATAAGTGCATTTTCACTTGTCGATTTCCATGCTTCTTTCTGCTTTTCTATTTTATCTAATATTTTCTTTTGTCATGCATCGGTTGCTTGGATGCCTCGAGCGATTCCCGACCTCGAGAGCTGGGTCCGAAAGCTGGCTTCGACCTCTACTTATGTTGAACGCTGCTGGTGCGGTTTGGCAAAAGGCCAATGGGAGGCAAAGAACCATGGCAAGTTTCCTCTTTCATATATCTGGTGTATTGGCGATATTTCTTTTTTACTTACTTAGCTACTTCCTGTGCAGGCCTAAACAAGGATGCGGCCCTGCATCCTCCATCTAGTAAGGAAGAGGCTATGGCCCCGGCTCCGAAGCCGGGGAAGGACAATAAGAGGAAAGGGACCTCGACCCCCGAGGGGGAAAATCCCAGAAAGAGCGAAGTTCGGAAACCCAAGGGGAACATTATCCCTCTGACTTTGGAGTCAGTCGAAAGGCTAAGGGAAGAAGAAGAAGATGAAGATGAAGGTGGTGACTAGGCGCTGGTGACCTGAGTGAGGAAGACTGTCGAGACCACCAAGGCCGCTAAATCGGTGGCGGTTGATGAGGCCCTGCCTCGTACTGAAGAAGTTTTGAAGAAAGATTCGAGCAAAGTCCCCGAATCATCTGAGATTGAGGATGCCTTTCGTCGAACGACGATTATACCAGAAGGAGCTGGTCCCGAGACCCCTAGAGCCGAACAGAGTGCCCCAAGTGACTCACTTGGGGCAGTGACAACAGGTCGCTCACCATCTCTACCTGCATTTTCCGAAGAGGCTATAAGGGATGCACATGCAATAAGGACTCCCGAAATAGGCGGAGTCCCCAATGAGGAGGATCCTCTTCGGGATTGATTTACCGGGTCGAGAATTCCTCCGATCTCAATGATGCATCCGACCTCTTCGAAGAGGCCCAACGCTTCTTAACCGAGTAAGTTTTGAATTTTATTGATGTAGCACTCTTTTGTTTTTTCTTTTTTCTGTCCAACTCTTTTCTTTTTCCATACAGTCTTTCTCTAAGTCTCGGTCCGAATTAAGCTAATGCGAGGCCGATCTCCAAAGGCTTTCAGAGGAGAGGAACACTCTCAAGCTTCTCCGTGGGCAGAAGGACAAGGAGATCAGGGACCTCTGAGCTGATTTGGCCAGAGCTCGTAAGGAAGCCGAGCTAAACGAGCAGGTAATGATTCTCTTGAAAAACCATGGGCTCGATTCAAGGGCGGAAGCTAATGTTTCAATGTCACAGTTGTATCAAAAGATCGAAAGGATCGAGCTATTCTGGGAGGAGGTCGATCGAGTGAATGATGACTGCTACAAGTGGAAGGAAGGCATGGGCCACCTTGCTGCTGAGAAAGAAACTGCCTTGGCCTCGTTGTCGTCGGTCGAAGTCTAACTTCGAAGTGCAAAGTAAAAGTTCTCGGTTCAGGCTAAGAGGGTTGAAGATCTTGAAGCTGAACTTTCAAAGGCCCAAGCTAGGGTTAAAAAAGCAAAAATCGAGGCTGATAAGATGGTAGCCATATATCTGGCTGATGCCGAAGCTGCTCAAGCACAATTGAGGGAGGTTGTCGATCGAGCATAATGGACTGCCGAGCTTGCTAAATGCCAATCCCGGAGAGAGACCCTCGAGGAGATCTATGCCCGAGGTTTCGACCTTTCTGAGGAGATAGCACATGCAAAGGTGCATGAAGCCGATGCTAGGCTACTGGCCTCTACGATGAAGATGACGATGATGACGGCAGCAAGAGCGGATCCAATAATGATGAGGGGCCCGAGGAAAAAGCTTCCCCCCGAGGAGGGAGTCACCCCCAAACATAGCTAGGACATTTGTATTTTCTTTTCTTCTTTTATTATTTTTTTTGTGTAGAACCCTGGTCGGTCCTTTGTAAATACCTTCGTTTATATACAAGAATCCTTTTTGAATTTCGTCTTACTTTTTGATTTGTGGTAATTTCAATTCACCTCGTGCCTTGCAAAATTTTGATATACTTCATGTCTTGTGAATAATATGTTTAAGACATCGGATTTTAGGCAACTTGGCCGAAGCCCAACTAATACTGCATTTGTAGTTGAGTGAGCTCTTGCTCGAACTCAAAGTAGTAAAACCCTTAAGTTTGAGTTGAGTGAGAATGGACTCTCGAACTCAAAAATATAATGGCCCTTAGGCTCTTGAATCGGGGCGATATGGCCTAAGAAGAATGGTTTATCCCCTTTTTCAGCTTAAATTTTTTTTAACATATAGGAATTTGTTATGCCTTAGCATGAAGTAAGTTTGTAACCGTTGGGTTTTTTCATTATCGAAACCCTTTGCTTTTTGTGATTTAGCACAAATTTGTATTAAACAGTTCGATACCTCTTAAAGTTTTTCGAGGGACGATATTATTGAAGCCCTTTAATTATTTTTCCTAGGGTAAGCTTTTTAACCGATTTACAAAAGAATTTGAAGGCCTATTTTCATTGCGGAATTCGGACGTCTTAGAGCCGCGTTAGTTTGGCCGTAACCTTTGGGTCTGCCTCTTGGGCTTATTTTCCCAATAATATTTTGAACTTGTTCAAAGTGTTAGACCCCGAGTAGGGTGGCCTTGGCCTATAAATTCGAGGGTTGCCTCTTTGAGGTCTTATGGTCTCGAAGTTTAATAATTCGAACATGTCAATTTTTTTTATGGTAGTCCTCGAGTATGGGGTTGATAGTTTGAAGTTTAATTGCACTCCGCCCTTGAGCCGGTTTTCACAAGAAATCATAAGTATAGAACTTGTAAAGTAGAAATTTCATTAAGGAACGACATCTGGTAAGGAATAGTTCTTCTTTCAATAGTTCATACATGCGTACATGTTTTATTACTAGGGTTCGAGTAATCTATATGGACACGGTTCGTTCGACCGTTGGGTCCTTTATAATGTTTTCCTATCGAGACCCTGTTGA
The DNA here is from genome assembly GCA_005239525.1 of Nicotiana knightiana. Classification (NCBI taxonomy): domain Eukaryota; kingdom Viridiplantae; phylum Streptophyta; class Magnoliopsida; order Solanales; family Solanaceae; genus Nicotiana; species Nicotiana knightiana. Next base: position 237,254 of record ML404525.1, on the reverse strand, counting down.
CATGAAGTATTTTCCTTGAAAACATAACATCCGAGGGTGATGACCCTCAGTATTCGAGGTTGATTGCAAAGAAACCTCAGATACTCTAAGTTAGCATGAACGACGATTGCCTCGTTAAAAACCTTGCCGGAAAAACCCATTGGGGATAAAATCCGGTCGAACAGAAAAAGAGTGAAACCCGTTCTTTAAGATTTAATATCTTCTTGCTTGGAAAGAACTTCGACGCCTTCACTCGAACATCTGAAATTAAGTTAGTGTAAAATGTAAATGAAAAAGGAGAAGGTCATACCTCAACAATAGTATCGTTTGAGGAGTGATATGTTCCAATTACTTGGTAGTTGCTTGCTTTTTATCGTGCCAAGCTTGTAGGATCTCCTTCCGGCGATATCGAGGACTTGATACGATCCTTCCAAATTAGGGCTGAGTTTTCCTTTGTTAGGGTCTCGAGTATTGAGGGTGATTTTCCTCAAAACTAAGTCCCCGATTCTGAAGTGGCGAAGGTTGGTCCTTCGGTTATAATACCTTTCAATGCGTTGTTTTTGTGCGGTCATTCAGACGAGGGCGGTTTCCCATTTTTCATCTAGTAGCTCGAGGCTCGTATTCATAGCCTCGTGATTTGAATCTACCGTTGCGTATCGAAACCTGACACTAGGACTAAGGAGAACGTTGTTGCCCCCGTACTGGATTTTGACGTTGTTCGATATCCGCAAAGGACTTCGGGTAAAATTTATTTCCATTTTCCCTTGGCGTCATTCAATCTCTTCTTTAGATTTCGAATGATGGTCTTATTTGTTGATTCAGCATGTCCGTTACCACTAGGATGATACGGTGTCGATAGGATCCTTATTATTTTGTGATCTTCGAGAAACTTTGTTATTTCCTGCCGGTGAATTGTTTTCCATTGTCACATACGAATTCGGCAGGTATCCCAAATCGGCATATGATGTGATCCCAGATGAAGTCTATAACTTCTTTTTCTATGACTTTCTCGAAGTCATGTGCTTCAATCCACATAGAGAAATAGTCATTCATAATAAAAAGGAATTTAGCTTTACCTGGGGCCAATGGCAGAGGGTCGACGATGTCCATTCCCCATTTCATGAACGGCCATGGGGATAAGACTGAATGAAGTTACTCTCCGGGTTGGTGGATCATCGGTGCATACCTTTGGCACTTATCGCATTTTCGAACGAATTCTTTAGTGTTTTACTCCATATTGGCCCAATAGTATCCTACTCTGATGACCTTGTGAACTAGTAATTCGGCACCAGAGTGGTTCCCGCAAGTACCCTCATGAACTTCTCATAGGACATAATCGGTGTCCCCTGGTCCCAAGTATACTGCCAATGGTCCATCGAACGTCCTCCTGTATAACGTTCCATCTTCAGTCAATGTGAATTGAGCAACTTTTGTTCGTAGAGTCCTTGATTCCTTAGGGTCCGATGGGAGCTTCCCGTTTTTCAAATACTCAATATATTTATTCCTCCAATTCCAGGTTAGGCTCGTGGAGTTTATTTCGGCATGACCTTTTCGATCACTGACTTCAAGAGTTGTACGACAGTCCCCGAGCTGATTTCGTCATCTTCGACTGATGATCCCAGATTTGCAATGGCACCTGCCTCGCTGTTTTACTCTCGAGGTACATGCTGCAAAGTCCATTCTTTAAAATGATGTAATGTTACTTTCAATTTATCCAAATACCTCTGCATTCGATCCTCTCAAACTTTTAAGGTTATGTTGACTTGGTTTACCACTAGTAAGGAGTCGCATTTGGCCTCGATGACTTCCGCTCCCAAGCTTTTAGCTAGTTCGAGACCTGCAATCATGGACTTGTACTCGGCCTCATTATTAGTTAATTTAGGAGTTTTGATAGATTGACTAATTGTATTGCCCGTGGGCGGCTTCAAAAGATGCCTAACTCGGACCCTTTCACATTCGAAGCACCCTCTGTAAAAAGGGTCCATTTCCCTGATGATGTATCCGACTTTATCAAAAGTTCTTTTTCGACCTCGGGTACAAGGGCTGGCGTGAAGTCGGCCACGAAGGCTGCAAAAATTTGATACTTCATGGCTGTTCGAGGTAGATACTCGATATCATACCCACTGAGTTCGACGACCCATTTGGCCAATAGGCCCAATAACTTGGGCTTATGTAAACATTATGAAGAGGATAAGTGGTTATCACACATATTGGGTGACATTGAAAATACGATTTTAGTTTCCTAGAGGCGCTTATTATAGCAAGTGCCAATTTTTCTAAGTGCGGATTCCGGGTTTTGGCCTCTCCTAAAGTTCGACTTACATAATAAACGGGAAATTGCGTACCTTGCTCTTCTCGGACTAGGACAACACTTATCGCTACTTCTGAGACTGCTAAGTATAGGTAGATTTGTTTGTCTATTTTTGGAGTGTGAAGCAATGGCGGACTCGAAAGGTACCGCTTCAATTCTTCCAACGCCTGTTGACATTCTGGGGTCCAAGCAAAATCGTTCTTCTTTTTGAGCATCGACAAGAACCTGTGGCTTCAATCTAAAGGCCTCGAAATGAATCGACCTAAGGCAGCTATTCGTCATGTCAGTCTTTGCACGACCTTAATACTGTCCACGACAGTGATGTCTTTGATCGCCTTGATTTTATCGGGGTTGATCTCGATCCCCCGATTAGACACTATAAAGCCGAGGAACTTGCCCGAACCGACCCCGAAAGCACATTTCTCGGGGTTGAGCTTCATGTTGTATTTTCTTAGTATCTTGAAGGTTTCCTGCAAATGTGTCAAATGGTCCTCTGCGCGCAGGGGCTTAACTAGCATATCGTCAATATATACCTCCATTGACTTGCCTATTTTTTCTTCGATTATTTTATTTACTAGGCATTGGTAGGTAGCACTAGCATTTTTAGCCCAAAAGGCATTACGTTATAACAATACGTGCCATACTTAGTGATGAATGAAGTCTTTTCCTGATCCTCCGGGTTCATTTGAATTTGATTGTACCCGGAGTAGGCGTCGAGAAAACTAAGGATTTCGTGGCCGACCGTGGCATCAATCATGCGATTGATGTTAGGAAGAGGAAAAGAGTCTTTGGGGGCATGCCTTTTTTAAATATTTATAATCTACACACATCTTAAGTTTGTTTCCCTTTTAGGGACTACAACTACGTTTGCTAACCATTCGGGTTATTTTACTTCCCGAATGGATCCTATTTTGAGAAGTTTAGTTACCTCGTCCATGATGAATGCATGTTTTACCTTGGACTGGAGCCTTCTCTTTTGTTTTACCGGCCTGAACTTCGGGTCTAGGCTTAATCGATGCATTGTTGGTATCCTTGTCATATCTAAGTGAGACCAGGAAAAACAATCCATATTATCAATAAGAAATTTAATGAGTTTTTTATGAGTTCGGGGGTTAACCCCGTTCCCAGGTATACCTTTCGATCAGGCAGGTACTCGATCAATATGACCCGCTCCAGCTCCTCGTCTGTCGATGTGGTGGCATCCGCATCTTTGGGAATAATGAAGGATCGAGGGATCCAATTATCATCATCTTCCTCTTCCACTCCCTGTTTTTCCAACAGAGTCGGGGCTGGTGACTGTGGTTGCTATTTGGCCTCCTATTTTCCTTTGACCTCCGATCCCTTTGTTTTCGAAAGCACTGATATCGATATTACCTCTTCAACCGCGAACATTTCTTTCGCAGCATGCTGCTCCCCATATACCATTTTTACCCCGTACGGTGTTGGGAACTTCATCATTTGGTGGAGAGTTGAAGGGGCCGCCCTTATATTGTGACTCCAGAGCCTCTCGAGTAGGGCGTTTCTAAGCGAGCAGCAAGCATTTTCTACTTCAACAACTTCTACTTATAGCTTAGCAGTTTTGTCTTTAAAATTTTTTTTTTCTCTTTTCTTTTAGATGATGACAAAGGAACTGAAAACTGCGAATGCTTCTAATTAATTGAATCTTTTTTTAGAATCCAATTTTCTTATATATATAGCAGAGTGATGTCTTTATGACATGTACCTCATGTCGCCCTCGATTACATAGAACTTGGCTTCTTGAATAGTTCCAGCCACGTTCACTAATAAGATAATCTCTCCTTTAGTGGTTTCTCTGGCCATGTTGAAACCATTCACGATCCGAGCTGTGGGTATGATTCGACCTTGTAGGCCGAGCTGTGCCACAACCCTCGGTCGGATGATATTTTCTGAGCTATCTGGATCCACTAAAACACACTTAATTTGAACTTTATTCATAAAGATAGAAATTACCAGAGCATCATTGTGGGGTTGAGAAATTCCTTCTGCTTCCTCATTGTTGAATGATACGGTGACTTCTGGCACGTAATCGTGGGTCCGTTTTTCCCTACTAATTGATACTTTAGTGCGTTTGAATATGGGCCCTTGTGGAACATCGACCTCACCGAAGATCATATGGATCACATGCGGAGGCTCTTCCTGTTCATTTTTCTTGTTTGCGTCCCTTTCTATGAAATGGTTTTTGGCTCGATTACTTAAGAACTCCCAAAGGTGACCCTTGTTGAATAGATGGACTACCTCTTCTCTTAGTTGCCACAATCCTCAGTTCTGTGGCCATGTGTGCCGTGATACTTGCACATTAGATTGGGATTTCTTTGGGAAGGATCAGTCTACATGGGTCTGGGCCACCTAATATCTTTGATTCTTCCAATTTCCGATACAATACCTGATGCGTAAATATTAAAGTTAAACTCCAATAATCGTGGTGCCTCTATGGGATGGTCATGCTTATGAAAACCACTTTTGCTCATAAGTCCACGAGAACTCTGTCCTCGATCATATATTCGATTGTTTCGGGTGGAATTGCATCCAGAACCACCATTCCTGTGATCTGTGATGTATGGCTAATATCAGTCTCTGTTCGATCGAGGTTCCCTAGCGATATCTCTCTGATTTCTGCCTGCGGGCCTGTTCGGATATGCGAGCCTGTTCGGATACACGGAACCTGAAGGAGTTCCCAACTAGTCATCCTCGACTCTGATCTTTGATTGGTACTGATTATGTACATTGGCCCAGGTCACCACCGAATATTCAATCAAGTTTGCTCCAGTTGACGTGATGGTATCGATCTGGTACCGATTATGTACAACCCCTGAGTGAAATCTTGAACATCCCAATCATCTGTGACTGGTGGCAACTCTATGCGTGCCATTTAGAACCGAGACACGAACTCCCTAAGCATTTCGTTATCCTTTTGTTTTACCTTTAAAAGGTCTGATTTCCTTGTTGCAACCTTTATGGCCTCGGCATGTGCTTTTACGAAAGAATCCATAAGTATGGCGAATGAGTCAATGGAATTTGGCGGTAGATTGTGGTACCAAATCATTGCCCCCTTCGATAGAATCTCTCCGAACTTCTTTAATAAAACTAACTCGATCTCATCATCTTCCAATTTGTTACCTTTGATGGCGTATTTATAGGAGGTGACATGCTCGTTGGGATCGGTGGTCTCGTTGTACTTAGGGATTTTTGGCATACCAATTCTTAGGAATGGGCTTCAGAGCCGCACTTGGAGGAAACGACTTATGTACAAATTCTTTGAATCCATCCCTTTCAAAATTAGTGGTGCCCCTGGTATCTGATCCACCCGGGAATTGTACGTTTATACTTTCTTATCATTTGCCTCAATTTTCTTCTCTCCCAATTCAATTCGTTTGGTGAGCTCCTCGAGCATCTTCATTATTACAGAGTCAGTCCCCGATTCACTAGCATTCGACCTTTCTGGTACTGGTTCGGTCCGGCGGGCGGCTCCGGTTCGACCTCATTCGGCGTTCAAGGTTGATTTTGTAGTTGTGCAATAGTGGCTTGTTGAGCCTATAGTATATCGAATATTACTTGGAGACTGATTCCTCCATCTCCTCCACCCCGTGTACCTCGGCCACCAAATCGACCTTCTCTGCGTACACTTCCTTCGGGGTCCGCGCCCAGATTCGCATTAAGAGCTGTTGACCCAAGTCACTACATGGTTTTGAAGATTGACAAATGCCTACCCAGTTGAACCAGGTCCATCAGGGAAAACACCTCGAATGAACTAATTGGCACAAGAACCGTACATGCACAGGAGATAAATGTGATATGTGAATTATCCATGAACTAAGAGGTTGTCTCCTAATGCGAAAAGGTGCAAATTGATAAGGGGTTAGAGTTCGAGTTCAGCAAGGACAGAAATAAAGGAAGGAAGTTGAGTTAAACACAAACTCTTCCACCAAGGAAGAGTTGCATTAGAACTAAACAAGAACATCTCAACTTCTGGCGCTATATAATATTGAAGTATTCCTACTGAAGAATCATTCGCACAAAGAAAGAATTGAAGCAAGAACTGAAAGCAAAATTACCAGAGAAATTTTGCAAGCAGAATCCTTGTGCGATACAAAGGCTACTAACCAGCTAGAAGAACCAGTTCCATATGTTTGTCTTTCGAGTCTAGTTGGTTGTAGTAGGTGATTTGCTATTGTATCTTTCAGCTTTATTAGAAGCAGTTGTAATAGGTACACATTGTTCAAGTTAGAGTTAACTTGAAGCTTGTTGCAATTAGCTAGAGGCTAGGTTGCTACAAAGGGATTAGAGTTAGTCCTTAGGTTTACAAGAGAGTTTATTTTGTAAATGCTATTTGACTCAGAGTTGTAGTGAAGAGTTTGGGAAAATCCTACTGAGGAGTAGGTCGTGGTTTTTTCACCTTTTGAGCCAGGTGTTTTCCACGTAAAAATCTCTGTGTTTTTACTTTACTGCATTTATTATTCTGTACTAGTAGAAGTTGGAACACCAAGAAGAACCATGTTCTTCTATTGAGACAACACTCGAAAAATTGGACACCACACAAATCACCCCCATCTTGTGTGGTATTGAAGTATAAAACATCAATTGGTATCAGAGCAGGCTATCCTTGAAAAGGCTAACACCTTGGAAAAGATCAAAATGAGTGCACCACCTGGAAACTGGGAGGGTCAATCAACTGCAAGGCCACCACTCTTCAATGGCCAATATTACTCTTGGTGGAAGAACAGGATGAAGGCCCACCTGATTGGAGAAGACTATGAACTCTGGGACATAGTCACTGATGGTCCTCTAGCTACCATGATGAAGACTGCTGAAGGTGTAGATGTACCAAAGACTAGAGCTGACTGCACTGCTGAGGATCTGAAGAAATAGGAAAAGAATGCAAAGGCCAAGAAGTGGCTAGTGTGTGGACTGGGTCCAGATGAGTATAGAAGAATGCAAAGCTGCACCACTGCAAACACGAAGGAACACCTCAGGTAAAAAGATCAAGAGGTACTCTTCTATACTCACAGTATGAAAACTTCACTATGAAAGAAGGAGAGACAATCCAAGAGATGTACACAAGGTTCACAACTTTGACAAATGAACTTAAGTCTCTTGGTAGAGTCATTCTTGAAGAGGACAGGGTAGAGAAGATCCTGACAAGGGTCTTACCAATCTCCTGGGAAAGCAAAATCACTGCTATCCAGGAATCCAAAAATATGGCAACCCTCAGATTAGATGAATTAATTGGAAACCTAACTGCCTATGAGCATAGAAGACAAACAATGAAGATGGATGGTCCTAAGAAGGAGAGGAGTCTATCACTGAGAATCACTGAGGGAGCAGATCTTGATGAAGATGAGATGGCCATGATTACCAAAGAATTCATAAACTTTATAATAAGGAAGAAAGGCATCTCTAGAGGAGGAAATTACAACAAAGCAAAAGCTCCAGAAAGGGCAACCAATGAGAGATGCTACAAGTGTGGAAAGACTGACCATCTTATCAAGAACTGTCCTCAGTGGGAAGTGGAATGGAAAAAGGAGAGATATGAAAGAAGGAACAGGAAGAAGGAACAGGAAGAAGGAACAGGTCCAACCCAAGAAAACCACAACAAAATCTATGGTTGCTGCTTGGGGGGGAAAAGTTTAGATGAAGAATCAGAAGATGGTGAGAATGAAGATCAGGCGCTCATGGCAATTGGAGAATCTGATGAGGAATCACATGAAGAACCAGAGGTAAGTATCTCCCATCTTAAAAATAAAATAAAGTTCCTATGTAACGAAAAACTCTCTGAGTTGATACTTGATTTCATGGATGATTCCGAAGAAACAATCAAAGAGAAGGAACAACTCTCTACAGAATGTGAAATGCTAAAAGAAAAATGCATGAACCTGGAAATCAGACTTAGTGAATCTGAAAAGAAAAACACGGTCTTGTTGAACCAAGTTCATCCACTTGAAACTGAGATTCTAGAACTAAAATCTAAAAACTTAAAGCTAAAGCTAGGATCCAGTAAAAAGGTTGCTGATCATTCTCATATCATGTAGAAGAAAATGGGGAAAAACTAAAAGACAAGATGTATGCCAAGGATGAACAGATAAGAACTCTTAAAGAAGAACTTGGCAAAGTCAAACATGAATTAGATCGAACTTGTAAATAGAATAAACCCTCTGATGCCTTGATATGGCTTCAAGAGAATCATAGTAACAACCGGAGAGGGTTTGGCTTTGGGAGTCAATTGCCCAAGTGGGATCCCAAAAGCAAGTACCTCACTCTCTCTGAGAATAAAATATGCACCCATTGTGGTAAGACTGACCACTACAAAATTGAGTGTACTGCAAAAGAGCATGCCAGTCGAAGAAATGAGAGTTTTGTTAAAAAGAAAAATTGGCTACCAAATTGGGCTAGAAAAAGCGTGATTCATCCATTCTCTCATCCCTTAGCTTTACAAAAATAGTTTATTTTGTAAATACTGTTTGGCTCAGAGTTGTAGTGAAGAGTTTGGGAAAATCCTATTGAGGAGTAGGTCGTGGTTTTTTCACCTTTTGAGCCAGGTGTTTTCCACGTAAAAATCTCTGTATTTTTACTTTACTGCATTTCTTATTCCGCACTAGTAGAAGTTGGAACACCAAGAAGAACCAGGTTCTTCTATTGAGACAACACTCAAAAATTAGACACCACATAAATCACCCCCCTCTTGTGTGGTATTGAAGTATAAAACATCAAGAGCGATATGCGAATTGACGTCGACTGGATTGGCAATTGGTTCTCCCTCGAGATCAGCTTGTGGTACCTCGACCCTTGGAGCAACTACATTGTCATTTTTCCAGTGAAATCCTAGGCCATTATCACCATGCGTGGGTGCTGTTTGTGAGTTTGGCATGTTTTATCCTGAAAACAAAGATACTTGACAAGAACAAGCGTAAAGTAGTGTGTGTTATCGGAATCAATATTGAATAATCACTATTATCCTTAGTCCCACGGTGGGTGCCAAACTGTTTACCCTAAAATTTGGATAACAATTATAATTATATTATGGATTTAAGGATATGTGATTTTACCCAATAGCAATTGATAAAGCGTAAGTAAATGGCAGAATTAAACTATAAATAAATCAAACCAGTGTGCAAACAGATCCTCACCCTCGAGTTAAGGTACCCTTGGACTGATAAGTGCAAGAACAATAAAAATGGAGTAAATTGATGAACAAGAACACGAGTAAGAAAGGAAGAGCTATATTGCTTTTGTTTCAGTAAAAATGACCATTATAAATGATTGGAACTCCTCTTTATATAGTAGATGAATCCTAATTATAGTATATCTCTAATTACAGAAGGAAATCGTATAATCAACTAATTAGCCACTTCTGATTTGATCCATTTCGAAATTCACGCCGCGATCCTCGACAAATCTCACGGACATCTCGCTCTTTCCATTACTAAGCTATCCCCGATGTTAATCGGAATCTATCTTCACTGGCTTCGATTGATACCGACCTCGATTTCGAAAGAGACTTTGATCTCGAACTCAATGCCTCATGTCTTCGATGCAACGTCTTAGTCTCGATCAAATAGCAAAATGGGTAGCCCCCATTTCTACCGTATACAATAATTTTAAAAAATATATACGTAAAATATGTGATTTTACATAAAGACCATGGGTTCACGTGCCTAATAATTTTTTTTCTAAATCTGCCCCTTAGAGTGAGTAGTACTTATTTCAATTTTACCCCTGTCAAATATAGCTCTACTTGTCTTGGACACCCGTACTCGAAGGTACGATTTTAAAGCAATTAGATAACTGAAATAAATGACAACCTGTCGCTAAGTACTTTAAAATGGAGAAAAAGAGTACTTGTACACTTTGAATATTGACTCTTCTTCAAACAAGGGAAAGAAACGACAGCACACTGTTTGTCTAATTTCGAAGAATATGATTTTTTAAAATGAGTATTTCAAAGCAACTGTAGCCTAAAAATATTAAAAAGTCTAAATTTCATATGATTCTAGGATTATGCCGGCTTCATTCTCCTTGTCTTCTTCCTTGTCCTGAGCTTCCTTCCCAATAATCTTATTATGGGTGTATATGTTGAAAAGGGGAAACGTATTACCATTACAAACTTGGATTTATAAATAGGAAAACTAAAAAAAGAGACATAAAATGGACTAGAGTCCAATAGATAATTGTACTTGAGTTTCATTCTTAATAAATCTCTCAAAAGTTTTCAGTTTTGGGGTTACAAATTAAAATTCGAAAACGCAGCACTAGGTGTCTAGCTAAGAGGCAAGGGCATTTAACTTTTGTGAATGAGACGGGAATGCAAATGCCGCACTTGCATGCATGTAACGTTCATGTATTAGCAATTAATAGCTAAATGACGACATTCTAGCGAAGTTCTAACATGTAAGCTTTTTTTGTCCACCACCAACTATTTTCTAGTACGAATTCGATGCAACAACTAATGTAGTACATTGCGGCATTGGCACATTTCCTTGGAATCTTCCTCGATGTTGGGGAATGAACCTCATCACATGCATTCTACACCTTTTTAACTCCATAAATACCCCACTCAAAACCCTAGGCAACCAGAAAAAGTATTACACATTGCTCTTAAGTACTTCTAGTTAACTGGCTTTGCTTCCTCTCCGCAGTCATTTATTTCTCCTTATGGCCAATTCATATACATGTGGTTCACTCTTCATGTTAATAATCTTCTCAAACCTAGTCCTCTTTAGCCAAGGAAGAATTCTGGCGTCGTCAATAGAAAATTTGAATCTTGCTTATGATCCAAAAGTAACCTTAGGAGCACAGATTGGTGAAAAGGTCACTGCAATTAGGCGTAACAAGATGGGAAGGAGACATGGAGTTATATTGATGGAAGGATCAGTAGATTCTTTTCATCCTTCTACCCCAGGTCATAGTCCGGGCATTGGTCACTCTAAACACGACTGACATACAATAAATAACCCAATGTAGCTACATATTTTGGTGATTTCGCCACTCTTTTGTAATGCTCATTTCTGCCATTCTATTTTTTATGTGCATGTATTTATGTAGTGCTTTATCAGTTTCGGTTAGGTTACTTAATCTCTTGGACTCAATGTTGTATTACGTTTAACTTGGATTACAATGACGTTTTCATCATCCCTGCTTTCCTTCTTTTTGAAGTTACTTATCTTACCATTCGATTGCGTTGGATCACAATTTGGCGGCACACCTGCCCTTTTTTTTTTATTGAAAAGTTACTAAATGAAGAACTAAGAAAGCGCTTAACATAGCTTGGTTTTGTTGGGATACAAAATAATAAAACGTAAGGTAGAAGCTAACAAAGTAAATTTTGGTGACACAAAAAAGTATATTGGTCAGAACGGGTCTGTCCTTCTTATGGCTAACTGGGGTTGGATTATGACAGGCCACGGTTCGGCCTCATATTGAATCGAGCTTCAATATGAAGTTAGGTTGCTGAACCCTTAATTGAAGGACCGGCCAAATACGATGATCAACCAAGATTGAGACCAAGCGGAATGGAGATTGAGTGGGATCGAAGAGGGTTTACCTGGTCAAGTAACGGTAAGCCGGAATGTCCGAGATCGAGCGAGGATCTCGGCACGTATCAAGTCGAGCCCAGATAATTAGCCAGTAAGAATTGTACCATAAGTAGAATTCCTCCTATATAAAGGGGGTTCTAATCATTTTGTAATCATTACATTCACGCAGAACAAAGCAATATATTACATTTTCTCTCTTAAGCTTTCAATACTCTGTTGCTCAATTCATATTTTCAATAGCACACTCATATGGTTCGAGGGCGACCTAGCTCGAGGGCCAAAACCGCATATCATATTTGGTTTGCTCTATTTTTATTTACAGTCAATTTCTAATATCAATTTATATATTTCTCAGTTTGTGCCAAGTGAAATCACATATCCTTAAATCACTTATAAGTTTAATTGTTATCCATTTTAAGGGTAAACCGTTTGGCACCCACCGTGGGGATAAGGATAATAGTGATTGTTTGGTGCTAGTTTTCGTTACACACACTGCTTTACACTTGTTCTTGTAAGCGTTTTTGATTCCAGGATCAGCATGTCGAACTCCCAAGCAGTACCCACACATATCGACAATGGCCTTGGTTTTCATGGCGAAAACTACAACACAGCCGCCCTAGGGAACGAAGTGCCTCCGATTGACCTAGATGGAGTTCCGGTTGCAGAAGCCATCGACGTCAGTTCCCATATTACCATTAACGGAAATCTGGCCGTCGACCCCGAAAATAGCGTCTGCAGGGACGTTCGATCAGCCGGTCAGAACGTCAGGGCCACGAACAAGGCAGAATCAGCATTCGAATAATTTGAAATGTTGCAGGCTCAACAAGATGCAATAGAAAAACTCCAAAATCAGAACGATGCACCGACCATGGTCGAGCCCGAGCAATCGCAGGAAGTTGTTCATAGGGCCGAATCGGTGCCCAGAAGATCAAACGAAAATGAATCAGGGACCGACTCCGTAATCATAAAGATGCTCGAGGAGCTGACAAAGCGAATTGAGTCGGGGGAGAAGAATATTGAAGCAAATGACAAGAAGGTAGAAATATATAACTCTAGAGTTGATCAAATTCCGAGGGCACCTCTGATTTTGAAAGGATTGGATTCAAAGAAGTTCGTACAAAAGCCCTCCCCCCCAGCACGACTCCTAAACTAATTCCCAAGAAGTTCCGCATGCCAGAAATTCCCAAGTATAATGGAACTATCGACCCCAACGAGTATGTCACATCTTACACGTGCCCAATTAAGGGGAACGATTTGGAGGACAGTGAGATCGAGTCCGTATTTTTGAAGAAATCCTGGCAGACCTTATCAAAGGGAGCGATGATATGGTACCATAATTTTCCACCCATCTCCATTGATTGTTTTTCCATGCTCGCAGATTCCTTCGTTAAACACTTGCCGGGGCCACAAAGGTCGAGACTAAGAAGTCAGACCTCTTCAAAGTAAAGAAGAAAGACAACGAGATACTCAGAGAGTTTGTGTCTCGGTTCCAGATGGAACGCATGGATCTACCACCAATTTTTGATGATTGGGCCATTCAGGCCTTCACTCAAGGGTTAAACATACGAAGCTCGGTGGCCTCGCAATAGTTAAAGTAAAACATGATCGAATACCCGGCTGTCACATGGGTCGATGTACATAATCATTATCAGTCAAAGACTAGGGTCGAAGAAGACCAGTTGAGAACTCCTTCCGGGTTAAAAGGGATATTGACCGGGAACCACAGTCAAACAAACCAGCAATATAGTGGAGATCCGAGAAACAACGGGCCTGGACACAACCCCGTCTGAGGTGATAGAAGAAATGATCGAGGTCAGAGATCTCGATGGATCATGAGTAAGAATGGTTTAGACAGGAATTTCGAGCCCAAAGAAGCACCCGCGACTATCAGAATACAACTTAAACGTTGATGCGTCAACTATCGTATCAGCCATCGGGCGTATCAAAGGCACCAGGTGGCCTTGACCTCTGCAGACTGATCCGGCCCAGAGAAATACTAATCAAATGTGCTAGTATCATGGAACCCATGGTTATAGAACAGAATATTGAAGACAGCTGAGGGAGGAGGTAGCTCGGTTGTTCAACGAAGGGCATCTTCGAGAGTTCTTAAGCGATCGGGCAAAGAACGACTTTAGAAACAGAGATACAAACAGATAGAATGAACAAGAGGAGCCACAACACGTAATCCACATGATTGTTGGAGGGGTTGATATTCCACAAGGACCCATATTTAAGCTCACCAAAGTGTCGATCACAAGGGCAAAGCGAACTAGAGATTATGTACCGGAAGGGACTTTTTCTTTCAATGACGAGGATGCAAAGGGGATCTCACAACCCCACAACGACGCGCTGGAAATATTTGTCTTATGATTAAAACTCAATGTTTTGATTGATCCAGGTAGCTCGACCATCATTATTCGATCAAGGGTCGTAGAACAGCTCGGCCTACAGGATCAAGTTGTTCCCGCAGCCCGAGTACTTAACGGCTTCAACATGGCATCCGAGACCACCAAAGGCGAAATAACTTTTCCAGTGAACGTGGTCGGGACCGTCCAAGAAATGAAGTTCCATGTGATCGAGGGTGACATGAGGTATAACGCCTCATTCGAAAGGCCATGGATCCATAACATGAAGGTAGTACCCTCGACCCTTCACCGGGTTTTGAAGTTTCCGACACTAAAGGAAGTTAAAATGGTCTACGAGGAGTAGCCCACCGCCAAGGAAATGTTTGCAGTTAACGAAGTGATACCGATATCTGCACTTTCTAAAAGGATCGGATCCAGAGGGAAAATAGGAGGCCAAATAGAAACCACAAACACCGACCTCGACTCAATTGGAGAAGCAGGGGACTGACGAGGAGGATGACTATGGGGTCCCTCGATATTTCATAATCCACGATGATTCCGACGCCACCAAGTCGACGGTCGAAGAGCTGGAACAAATCGAACTAACCAAGCATCAACCCGAAGGAAAGGTATACCTGCGCACGGGGCTAGCCCCCGAGCTCAGGGGAAAAATTATTCAATTCCTTAAAGCTAAAATGAGTTTCTTTGCTTGGTCCCATCTCGATATGACAGGAAACCCACCAGAAATCACCACTCACAAATTGAGCCTGGATCCGAAATTCTGCCTGGTGAAGCAAAAAAGAAGGACCCAGTCTGAGGTCAAGCATGCCGTCGTCAAGGACGAGGTAACCAAACTTCTCCCAATAGGATCCATTCAGGAAGTAAAATATCCCGAATGGTTAGCAAAAGTAGTGGTAGTCCCTAAGAGGGGAAATAAGTTTAGAATGTGTGTAGATTACAAAGACCTGAATAAAACATGTTATAAGGATTCTTTTCCTTTGCTTAATATCGATCGAATGCTCGATGCAATGGCCGACCATGAGATTTTTAGTTTTCTCGATGCTTACTCTGGGTACAACCAAATACAGATGAACCCGGAAGATCAGGAAAAGACCTTGTTTATCACTAAGTATGGCACCTACTGTTATAATGTAATGCCATTCGAACTAAAAAATGTTTGCAACTTATCAATGCTTGGTAAACCAAATGTTCGAAGAACAAATAGGAAAATCAATGGAGGTTTATATTGATGACATATTAGTTAATTCCCTGTGAGCAGAGGACTATTTGAAGCATTTACAGAAAATTTTCAATATCTGGAAAGGTAAAACATGAAGCTCAACCCAGAAAAATGTGCGTTCGGGGTCGGATCAGGCATGTTTCTCGGCTTCATGTATCTAATTGAGGAATCGAGATTAAACTTGATAAAATCAAAGCTATCGAGGACATCACTGTAGTAGACAATGTAAAGGTCGTGCAGAGGTTAACGAGGTGCATAGCCACCCTGGGGCGGTTCATTTTGAGATCCTCAGGTAAGAGTCACCAATTCTTCTCGTTACTGAAGAAGAAGAATAATTTTGCGTGGACTCCAGAATGCCAACAGGCCTTGGAGGAACTAAAGCGGTAATTATCGAGCCTGCCGCTGCTTCACACACCAAAAGGAGACGAGCAACTTTACTTGTATTTAGCATTCTCAGAAATAGCGGTAAGTGGAGTCTTGTTCTGAGAAGAACAAGGTACGCAATTCCCTATCTATTATGTTAGTCGGACCTTAGACAGGGCCAAAACCAGATATCCACACCTAGAAAAATTGGTGCTCGCTTTAATAAGTGCCTCTAGGAAACTAGAACCATACTTTCAATGTCATCCAATATGTGTTGTAACGACTTATCCACTTCAAAATATTTTGCATAAGCCCAAACATTCGAGCCGGTTCGCCAAATGGGCCGTATAAATCAGCGAGTATGATATTGAATATTGACCTCGAACAGGTATCAAGTCTCAAATCTTGGCAGACTTCGTGGCTAACTTCACGCCAGCCCTTGTACCCAGAGTTGAATGGGAAATGTTAGTAAAATCGGGTACACCTTCGGGAATCAGGACCCTCTTTATAGACGGTGCTTCGAACGTAAAAGGGTCCGGACTCGGTATCATGCTAAAACCACCCACATGTAACGTAGTTAAACAATCTATCAGAAATACAAAATTGACTAACAATGAGGATGAATATGAGGCCATGATTGCAGGTATCGAACTAGCCAAAGGCTTGGGAGCGGAGGTGATTGAAGCCAAATGTGATTCCCTCCTCATCGTGAACCAGGTTAATGGGATCTATGAAGTCCGAGAAGACCGAATTCAGAGATACTTGGATAAGTTATAGGTAACTCTACAATTGTTTAAAGAATAGACATTGCAGCATATACCTCGAGATCAGAATAGTGAGGTCGATGCCCTCGTAAATCTAGGGTCATCGGTCGAAGATAATGAACTCGATTCGGGGGATGTCATGCAACTCATGAGATCGGTTGTCGAAAAAGGTCATGCCAAAATAAACTCCACAAGTTTGACCTGGGATTGGAGAAAAAAATACATAGAGTATTTAAAGAACGGGAAACTCCCATTAGATCCAAAGGAATCAAGAGCTCTACGCACAAAGGCAGCACGATTCACCTTGTCCGAAGATAGAACGTAGTTCAGAAGGATGTTCGATGGTCCGTTAGCAATATGTCTGGGACCGGGAGATACCAAATACGTTCTACGGGAGATCCACGAGGGCACTTGCTGAAATCATTCCGGTGCCGAATCATTGGTCCACAAAGTGATTAGAGTTAGGTACTACTGGAGGGACATTGAGAAAGATGCATGGAAATTCGTGCAAAAATGTGACAAATGCTAAAGGCATGAACCAATGATCCATCAACCTGGGGAACTGCTCCATCCGTTCTTGTCCCCATAGTCGTTCATGAAATGGGGAATGGACATCGTCGGTCCTCTTCCATTCGCCCCAGGTAAAGCTCAATTTATTTTATTTATGACTGATTATTTTTCTAAGTGGGTTGAAGCACAGACTTTCGAGAAAGTCATAGAAAAGGAAGTCATAGCCTTTATTTGGGACCACGTCATATGTCGATTTGGAATGCCCTCCGAGATCATATGCGATAATGGAAAAAAATTCATCGACGTCAAGATAACTAAATTTCTTGAGGATCACAAGATCAAAAGGATCATATCAACACCTTATCATCCCAGCAAGAACGGACAAGCTGAATCGACCGACAAAACTATCATTCAAAATCTTAAGAAGAGATTGACGATGCTAAAGGGAAATAGAGAGAGATACTACCCGAGGTTCTATGGGCAAACTGCACAACATCAAAAATCCAGTACCGGATCCACCCCATTCTCATTAGTTTATGGCGTCAAAGCTCTACTTCTGGTCGAGATCAGAGAATTTAGCATCAGGTTCCGATATGCAACAGAAGAATTGAATAACGAAGACTTAAATACGATCCTAGAATTGTTGGATGAAAGACGTGAAACAAACCTTTTAACAATGGGGACTTGGTGCTAAGGAAAGTCACCCTCAAGACCCGAAATCCGAATGAAGGAAAATTGGGTCCGAACTGGGAAGGACCATACCAGATTCTCGAAGTCACCGGTAAAGGATCCTACAAGATCGGAATGATGAACGGGGAACAACTGCCAAGAAATTGGAACATATCACACCTAAAATGACGCTACTACTAAGGTATGGCCCCCATTCTGTTACACCCCATGTTTTCGTACCTGAGAGTACGTCGTAAGTCAATTGATGTAAGCTCGGAAATGAGATCATCTTTGAAAGTACATAAAGTAGGTTAATCATGTTACCTTGGAGGTTACAAATATTTAAGATCATGAATAATGACTACCAAGAGGGTTGGAAAGCTTAGAGGCTAAACCAATTGAAGAAAACAAGTTTCGTCGGAGTCGATAAGTTTGCAATGTTATAACATGTACTTTAGGGTGAGACTATGGTTTTTAACATGATAAAGAGGTTATACTATGAGTTATTTTTGTTGTATTATAGTCGTGTGCTACGTTTTGAAGTCAAGCAACTTATGGAACAAAAGTTGGCAAAGATCATCACAAGTTACATTCATAATGTGCTGAAAATTAGGTCAAATGTAACTGAGCTTTTCTCCCAATATACTTGGAATCATTAGATGATATACGTACCAAATTTAACATCTATGAGTCTAGTTTCCAAAGAATTAAACCGTTTGTCTATAAAACGTTGGAATAGATAGATATTAACGTTTTAGCGAGACTGCGCCAAGCAACTCTCTATGGGACCCACATAGGCGGTTTAGATATGTTGATATATATAAGACGACTCAACCCCATTTTAACTCGTTAATTTTCAGTATCTTCAGACCCTAGAAACCTAAAAATACTCTTTCAAGGTTTTGTCATGATCCAAGACCCAAACAAAGGGCAACAACACAAATCATGTGTCAGGAGTCCCATCACGCTAGTAGGTTTCTTGTTCTTGTTGTTGGTGATTTTTGGGTGGTTCCATCTCGTGCGGGAGGTTGTTTTAAGTGATTTATGTTCTGTAAAATAATCTCCCATATTTTTCACATCAACCCTAGGTTATTTCAAGTCTTGCAAATGGATTACACCATATGTCAACCTCAACAGTTAGTTCTAGTGAAGAATAACACCTCTTTGAGGTTGTGTTGTCATTGAGGATAGTTTTGGGCTGTCTTCTGCTGAAATTTCAAGTTTTTTTGCTACTGGATAAGGTGAGTATAACATCCTACTAATTGTGCTTAATTTTACTTATATTTTGGTTAAGTTGTTAGGATGATAAACTACGAGATAATACTTGGATTAACTTTAGTCACTTCTATGGTGTTGTATTGCCATTGAGGGCTGTTGTAAGCTAAATATAACTTGGATTTCAAATTGAATATACCGTAGGATGTATTTGTATTGTGTTCTTGCAGTTTCTTAAAGTTATCTTGATGTTGATTAGGTTAAATGGTTGGACTAGACATGAACTAGTGAATAAAGTTGCTAATTGAAGATAGTTGGAGTTGTACATTGTTTCCTTTTTTATAAATATATGGTATAAGGATGGAATCATTTATGAATTAATTTATTATCATGTTAATGATGTTGTTAAGTTAATGTAAGAAGTCTATAAGGGGTGATATGGGTTATACAGATTCCAGTCGGAGCTTGTCGCTCATCGTGAAGTAGTTGTGACTTGTTGTTATATGGTGTCTTGTTATTGATATTTATATGTTGCTGTATTTCTATCGCTTTTGTTGTTGGTATATGGTATTGGAGTAGGCCTTTGTTATCGGGGAGGTTTTTCTCGAATTTACGTAAACGAGCTACTAACTTAAGTTACAGACTTAGCCTTTGCTCAACAAAGGTTTGAATCTCCTTATGATATGCTAGATTGAGTTGACTTGTTTGAAGAGTTTCTTGGAAGGTATTAAGGACTCAACTTGGTTAAGGTATGTTAAGGCACTTCCTTCTTTCTTTGTCATGATCTAAAGTGAAAAGAACGTAAACGATGCACTATTTCATAACGAATCTACTCCTAGAAACTAAGGTTGTCCATGTTGTTCTTTCCTTATAAAGTTATTTTAAGTATGTATGTATGATCCTTGAATACTAGTGAAGTTGATTTGATCTATGATGATCATTATGTTAATCGAAGGTGTAACGACCTTACGTCACTCCGGAAGGTTGAGAATGTTATTCCATGAGTCCAACATGCATTATATATATGTATCTATTTTACTCTACTGAGTCGCACTATAGTCGGCCGGGTACGAAACTTTGTGCAACCACCCGATCAGTTGGATTTTACCAAGCTCCATGTAGTCGGGTACGATTCTGCCGAGCCTTATTATGGCCGCGTTTTTATCTAATCCTCTTCGAGGCTGGGTACGATATGGTGATGATGATGCCCACAGAGGCGTATGTTTTTAAAAGATTATGTATATATATGTATCATGAATTTCATGTCAGTATCTCTTAGAGGCACTCAGATGCTATAAGTTGTATCTCCTATATCTCTCTTTACATTACTGTTCTTATTTATGCTTTTCTGCCTTACATACTTAGTACTTTATTTGTATTGACGTCCTTTTTTCCTGGGGACGCTGCATTTCATGCCCGCATGTCCCGATAGACAGGTTAACAGTCCTCCTAGAAGACTATCAACTCAGTGGAAGGTGTTGTTGCACTCCACTTACTCCGGAGTTGCCTATTTGGTAAGTATGATTGGGACATGTATTGACTGGTATAGTGTGGCCCTGTCCGACCTTTATGATCTTTATGTACTTTTAGAGGCTTGTAGAAAAATGTCAGGTATATGGATACTTGTATGGCGTTGTCGGCCTATGTTTTGAGTTTATAAATGATCATGTCGGCCTTATAGGCCCGTATGTCACATGTATAAGTTTCTATATCATGTTAGGTCATCCTATTTCTAGTATGCACTTATATTTTATTCTGGTTATCTCATGGCGGTCTTTTGGCCAATTTACCCATGATAGTACGATAAGAAAGATATGTTACGTTAGTACTTGGTTAAGTAAGGTATCGGGTGCCTGTCGTGGCCCTTCGGTTTGGGTTGTGACACATTCCGTTTTCATTTTTATTTTAGACTAACTCTTGCAGGTGAACAGAAAGAATGGACGGTGGATTTTTCGGCGAAGTCTTTAGGTCTGAAAGCACGTGTTGCACTCTTTTTCCCTTAGATTGATTTTGTCCCAAACGGGTTTTTCGGCAAGGTTTTTAACGAGGCAACAATGAATCGTGCTAAATTAGAATCAAGCCCTATTATGAATCGACATCGAAGAACAGTTCAATAGTATCTGAGGCTCCTTTGCAATCAACCTCGAATACTGGGAGCATTGGCCTTGAATCTCAACTTTGTTGCGAGGAAATTACTTTACAATAAGGGGGTCTCGATAGGTGAAATTTGTAAGGGTCAAACGGTCAAATGAATTGTGCCCACATAGGTTGCTCGAGCCCTGGCACAGAATATGTACGCATGTATAATCATTTTTCGCAAGAATAAAGAGAAATATTTTTCCTTGCCAATATCTCATGTCTTAGAAAAAGTTTTTCTACTTTAAAATTCCATACTGTCGATCTATTATGGAAACGGGCTTAAGGGCCGATCATAACCAGAGTTCGGATAATCACCCCCACACTCGGGGACTGCAATCCAAAAAGTAAATTCGAACAAGATCAAATTATGGAAACATCGAGGTTATAAGACCTTTTAGCCAATCCACGAATTTTAAAGGCCATGACCACCCCATTCGGGGACTATTACTTCGGGCAGCTCAAAGTAAAATGGGAAAATAAGCCCAACCGGCAGATCCTATACTAAGAGGCTACGACTGAATTAACACAGTTCGGAGATGTCCGAATTTTGTAACAAATAGGCCTTCGAATTCTTTCTAACCAGTTTTAAAGGCTACCCCCGACAAAGTCATAAAAGGCTTCGATAAAATCGAGCTTCAAAAACTCTAATGAATGCGAAAGTTGTTCGAACTATCAAATGATTTCTTATAATTTCATGCTAAGGTATTCCGAGTATTGTAAGAACGAATGATAAAAACGTTTTTGAGACGAAGAGGTTAGAAATCCTTACATATATAAACAGTCTTTTTAAAAAGGCTGTATCGGCCAAATACAAAAATACAAAGGCCTAAGGGCTACTTTTACTTCGAGAGATCATTCTCGCTCAACTAGAAAACCTAAGGGTTACCTTATTTTCGAGTTCGAGCTGGCCCTCGCTCGATCATAAATCCTAAAGGCTATATTGATTCTCTTTCAAACAAATCAAATACGTCTTTGTTATTTTATAAGAGATTTCGACTTTTGCAAAAGGGAAGACAAGTTTTATATATACTTAAAAAATTAGTTACGAAGGAAACGCGGCCCGGTGAATGTTCTTTACAACGGCCCGAAAACAGCCCCAGAAAAAAGTACAAAAGAGTATAACAAAAAATACTAAGACCTACGAGACTTGGTCTCCATCGGAAGAAGCATCCCATCCTCAAGATCTTATTCTTCAAACTCATTGGAGTCATCTTCGGGGAAGGCCATCTTCCGAGCCCGATTTACTTGTGCTCAAGCACTGTCAATCTCGGCTACAATGTTGAAGTCTTGGGCTTGAGCATCCTCGAGGGCCTCCTTTCGAGCTTGCCACTTTGCGTGATCGATCATGCTTCTAGCTTTGGTCTAGATGGCCTCGATGTCGATTTTGAACTGGGCCACATTTTCATCAACCTTGATGCCGGTCTTGTCCACCTCAGTCTTAGCCTCCTCGAGTTTGATGGCGGCTGAATCCAGCTGAGACTAGATCTCTTTGATCTTTTGGTTTGCACCGAGTTTTTCTCTTTCTCAACTCGAAGCTGAGTCTCGGCCGAATCCAACTGAGCCTGGACAATCTCTTTCATCGCGGTCAAGACATCCATGTTTCCTTTAAAAACCTCGGCCTCGACCCGTACATCATCCACCTGCTTGCTGAACTGATCGATCTGCTCGAGCCTCTATCAGATCTATAGTATTAGGTCATTAGTTATTATCTCTAACTCGGCATCGCTATCATGGAGCATTTGGAATACCTGTTCGGCCATGTCGCTGTGCTCCTCCCGAGCTGCAACGGAATCGGCCTGAAGTCTTTCACGGAGAAGCCTATAACTATCGCTCTTCTCAGTAAGGCTTCAAACTTCGGCCTTGTGCTCATATCGGACTCTGATGAAGGCTTCGTGGTGCAGCACCAAAGTCTACGAGTAAAGAAAAAAGTGTTAAGGGAAATCTACATACAAAGAAAGTAGGGGATAAAGTATCGAAGGTTACCTGATTTAGTGCGTGTTGGGCCTCGTTGAACAAGCAGATGGCCCTCATGCATTCATCACCGCTTGGTCCTCTTCGGTCACCAAGCCTCTCAGATAGTTGGCGACCCCGACCCGGGCGGGGGGGATTCGAGCATCTTCAGAGACGGTTAGCACCAGATGCCATTTGCGGTTAAGGTTGGCACTTAGAGACGGAAATTAGTCTACAAGCCTCAAGCTCGATGGAGATGCTATGGCCCCCGGTGATGGTACCTTCCTCGGCACCGATAAGTCACCAAACCCGAGGATATCCTCGGAAGTAGTCGCGTCGAGCCCGTCAAATAAGCCACAAAGATCGACCCGCTAACCTTCCAACATGTTGGCCTCTCGAATCATGGAATCTGAAATTTGGTGGGAAGTCAGAAATGCCGACCACCTCGAGCTTGACCCCACAAACCTCTTCTGTTATTTAGGGAGCCTTGCCTTGAGATTCTCCCTTTACCGTCTTTGCTAGGGACGGGGTGACTTTTGTCTTAGGGACCTTGGCCGAAGCTCCTTTGTCTATTGCCTCCGGTTCAGAAGACTTCTATACCGGGACTGTAGCCCGCGGACAAGCCACCAACCCGATTTCTTCTTCTTGTTCTTCTTATTCAGACTTTTCCATAAGCCGGCAGACTGATTCCAAAGTTAAGGGAATAACGTCTTCCTTAGGCTTGCGAGGCTTCCTCATCGGTCTTTTTTTTTTCCGAGACTAGGGGACTCGGGGCCCTCTTCCTTATTTTCTCCTTAGTCGGCTTTGCAGCTGATGGTTGAGGAAGGATTTCTTCGTCACCAGAAGGAGGTTTCATCGCGACATCCTTCCCAAGACCTGTAAATAAAAGGAAGCAAGTTAGTTAAGAAAAGACTGAAATGACAAACAGTAGAGAGCAAAAGTTTACCGTGGTTGCGAGCCTACCATCGACCCTCGAAAATCTCCATCCAAGCGCGTTCAGAGTAGGGCCTCTGATATACCAGGCCCTCGACCCATCTTTTCAACTTCGGAACCGGGTTTGGCATCTGGGCCACAACTACAATAACAAAATAAAAATAAACAAAAGTTAAAGGAAGTAAGAGTGGCAAAACGAGCATTCAAGGTAAAGACACTTATGGTTAAAGTTCCACCTCTCTAGAAACGACATGTCTTCTGCAATGATAAGGTCTAATGTCCTTATTCGGACAAACCTGCCCATCCAACCTTGATCACGGGTCTCGTCGATACTAGAGAACGGGGCTCTGTTGGCCCGGCGGGAGAGATTAATCAGTCCTCGATAGATCCGGAGACTGTAGAGGTGTGTGAGATAATCGAGGGTAAAGGAGAATCCCTCGATTTTGTTGGTGAAGAAGTGGAGAAGGATGACGATTCTCTAGAATGACGGGTGGATCTGGCGAAGTGGAGAAGGACGGTGATTCTCCAGAACGACCGGTGGATCTGGCCCAGGGTAACATCATACCTTTTGTAGACGACTACTATTACAGTATCCAAGGGGCTAAATGTAAAGGGGTAAGTATAAACACTTAGATTCCCCTCTACATATGTGGTGATCGATTCCTCAGGAGAGGGAACCAACGTCCTTATTCTCCCAGTTGGACTCCTTTTTAACATTATCGAGGAGGCCCTCAGATATAGTTCACATGTACCTCGACATTGGTTTGCACCGGACTTGCACCGAGGGGGTCTTCTCCACCTTAAAATTGACAACATTCGTGCATCCAACGGGAACGAATTCTTCAGGGTGGGGCTCCGACGCAGCCGCCTCGCTGGCAGAGCGCAATGAAGAAGGAGTCTCTTTTCGGGGCACAGTTTTGGATGTTTTTACCATTTGTCAAGAGCAAATCAGAAAGCAAGGAAATTGATTAAGGTTCAAGGAACTTGGGTATGAAAATTAAGAAGTAAATGACTCTTTAAAAGCAAGAAGCAGGGGGGACGTTAGTTGTAAAGGTTTAAATGAAACAAGAGTGAGGTTTTTATAGGTTGAAGGCGACGGTTCATAATCAGGTAGTGTCCGACCAACACGTGACATGTGTTTAATGCCTTGGTAATCGAACCGACGGGACATTTCGTTACTTACGTCACGTTCGAGTTAGCCACTGATATTATCGTCTGAAAAGATGGAGCTCGAAAACTCATGTCGTTTCTCATCATCCTATTTCTGAGAAACGAGGGGACTATCTGTATACGATCAGAACGGGCCTGCCCTTCTTATGGCTAACCGGGGCTGGATCATGAAACATGCCACGGTTTGGCCTCATATTGAATGGAGCCTCAATATGAAGTTAGGTCGTTGGACCCTTAATTCAAGGAGCGACCAAGGACGATGATCGACCAAGATCGAGACCGAGCGGAACGAAGATCAAGTGGAATCGAAGAGGGTTTACCTGGTCAAGTAACGATAAGCCAACATGTTCGAGATCGAGCGAGGATCTCGGCGGAAATCTCGACACATATCAAGTCGAGGCCGGATAATCAGCCAATCATGGGATTTCTTACTGTATTTGGAATTATATCATAAGTAGAATTCCTCTACTATATAAAGGGGGTTCTAGTCATTTTGTAATTATTACATTCACACAGAACAAAGCAATATATTACATTTTCTCTCTTAAGATTTCAATACTCTGTTGCTCAATTCATATTTTCAATAGCATACTCATTTGGTTTGAGGACGACCTAGCTCGAGGCCCAAAGTCGCATATCATCTTTAGTTTGCTCTATTTCTATTTACAGTCAATTTCTATTATCAATGTACATATTTCTCAGTTTGTGCTAAGTAAAATTACTCTTCCTTAAAACCACTTGTAAATTTAATTGTTATCCATTTTTAAGGATAAACAATATTAAAATAGGCATAATATTTTAATATGGCTTGGTATATTGACTTACATATGAAAAACTCTCGTAATGACTACATTATGAATGATATTATATTGTGTGTAAAGGGGGGATACTCAATTTATGTGGTCACAATATTTTTCTCCAAGAAATAGATTTGTCAAATATGGAAGAGATCTATACTTTCCTTTTAGGAAAAGTACAATCAATTATGATAAATATTTTTCTTTCCTTCCAGTAATAGAATAAATCCAAATTAGGTAAGAAAATCACGACAAATTCCTAACAATTTTTTCTTTTGGCCTGAATTTTCTTGATAATGTTTGATCCGCCGTCTTCATATATTCTTCATCATTGCTTCTTGGCATAGCTAAAAAAATATGTATGTGTTTAAAATTGGAGCCTCATGCATTAAAAGTAAGCACATGTTAAAAGTATTAAACCCTGCATCAAAAGTGAACAGGGTTAAAAGTGGAGCCCCTTCGTTAAAAGTGAGCATGAGTAAAAAGTATTGGAGCCATGCGTTAAAAGTCATGAACAGGGTTAAAAGTGGAGCTCATACGTTACAAGTAAGTACGAGTTGAAAGTTGGAGCCCATAAACATGGGTTAAAAATTATTTTTGTTTTAAAAATGCAGCAACAAGTATGTTGAAAATATACGGTTGGAAGCGTGTTCTCCACATGTAGTACTCATACCCTTTTTCGGGATAAGAATCTTTATTATCATCAAATTGGTTATTGTTTGATCTGTACCCACCTTGTTTCTATCTTTAATCTCACTTCAACCGTTGTCTCTGATTCATTAACTTTGAATCATTCTGATACCACTTGTTGGGATCGAAAAATACAAGACGCCATGTGGAAGCTAACAAATGTGACAATAAATCAAACGACACAAAAAAGTATATTAAAATAGGCATAATATTTTAATATAAGAAAATTAATATAAAAAAATAGAAACATAATCTCTCCTAAAACAAAACTCTCGTAATGACTACATTGTGGATGCTTTTGTGTTGTGTATGAAAGAGGGAGCCTCAATTTATATTGGTCACAACTTTTTTCTCTAAGAAAAGGATTTGTCAAATACAGAAGAGACATATACTTTCCTTTTAGGAAAATTACAATTAATTATGGTAATATTTTTCCTTCCTTCAAGTAAAAAAATAAATCCAAATAAGATAAGAAAATCAAGAAAATTCCTAACAGGTTTAAGACCATATTCAATAACCTATATAGAAAATCAAAAATTTTATCTTTGTATTTGTCCTTGTATTTTTCTCTTAATTGGTGCGTATCATTATAATCCATGTTTAAGTTAATGAAACATTGAATGTCACAAAAATCATGTCAATAAATGGGAGTAGCAAGAAGCTATATATATTTGCTCTTCCTAATTGATTTTAGCAAGCAAGAGAAAAATAAAATTTCTGGTACTCCATCTCACGTTAGAGACTTGATGAGTTGATGTGCACCACCTAAGAAAACAGGCTAGTTGGATGATTATCTCTAACAACATTAGCTGCAAGGGTTCGTAGTTTCAAATCTCACCTTCATCCAGAAAAGAACAAATATTTTCATGTGCTCTCTCTATTATTTACAGTTTAAAATAAAATGATCATACATTAATTCACGGATATTAATTATATGAACTATGAAGACAAAAAATGTCGCAGAGTAGAATATATGTAAAGAAGTCAAAGAAGCGTAAATGTATTGGAGGAATTCAAGTTTCACTGAATAACGACCCGGCCGGTTGTTTTGAGTATTTTAGCCCCGGTCCCTCATTTATCTCTTCTTCTATGTTCATTTATGGTTATGTGATGTGCCGGGATGGTTCGTTTGATTCGGGGATGTTTCGAAGTGAATTGGGACACACAATCCTAGTGTTGGAAGATTAAGTTGAAAGAGTTACCTGGAGTTTGACTTTTGTGTAAACAATTCCGGAATAGAATTTTGATAACTTCGTATGGTGATTTTACACTTAGAAATATGTCGGGATATTGATTTGGAGGTCCGCATGTCGTTTTGACTTGAATTTAGCAAAAGTTATAAAGTTAAAGATTTGAAAGGTTGAGAGATTTAGCCGAGGATTGACTTTGTTTATACCGGGCTCAAATTTTGGTTCAGGGAGTTGGATTATGTCCGTTATGTCATTCATGACTTGTGTGCAAAATTTGAGTTCAATCGGAGTTGGTTTGGTATGATTCAACATTGGTTTTAGAAGTTGAAAATTCATTAGTTTCATTAGGCTTGAATTGGGTAGCAATTTATGATTTTGATGTTGTTTAATGAGATTTGAGGCTTCGACTAAGCTCGTATCATATTTTAGGATATGTTTGTATATTTGGATGGGGTCCTGGAGGCCTCGAGTTTGATTCGGATTGAAATCATATTGAGTTTTGGACTTACGGATTGCTGAAGCTTAAAGGTTCTGGTGTGATTGCACCTGCGTGGTTTTGTTCGCAGGTGCGAGACAGCAGAAGAGGCCTAGCGGTCACAAAAGAGGTTCTGGGTGGAGCTAGTAAATTGCGCAGGTGCGAAGAATTTTCCGCACCTGCGAGCTTGCAGGTGCGGGCAGTTGATCACAGAAGCAGAAATTGGTCAGGTGAGGCTGGAGTCGCAGAAGTAGAGCTTTTCCGCAGATGCGGAAGCACAAGAGCAAGGGCCAGACCACAGAAGTGCTCCCGCAGGTGCGCAAGAGGGGCTGCAAGTGTACTTGGTTAAGTGATTTCCGCAAATGCGTACATGTGACCATAGAAACGATTTCGCAGAAATGAGGAATTGGACCGCATGTGTAGTTTTGCTGGACAGAACATAAATTTCGACAGGTTTGGCATTTTTCTCATTTTTGCACGTGTGGAGCTCGGTTATGGGCGATTTTGAGAGGGATTTCACTATAATCCAAGAGATAAGAAACTTTTAATCACCTTTGTCCATAAATACTGAATACCTATTGATTTTTACACCTAGATTATATGTGTTTGAGATGAAATTTGGGGGATTTTGGACTATGTATTGGAGAGTATGATTTGGGGATTTGAGGGTTGATTTGTGGTTGGAATTGGATGATTTTAATATGCTTGGACTCGTAACTGAATGGGTGTTTGGATTTTTTTGCTTGGGGTTGACCTTTTGGCTTGACTTTTTTATTTTGGTTAAAGATCTTAGCGTTATCGTAGGGAATCGACTCCTATAGCCTGTATTGATTATATTAAATTTTTTTGGTGACTAGATTTGAGTCGTGCAGAGGCCAATTTGCGAGGCAAGAGCTTGTTGGAGTAGTGAGTTACGTGATTTAAGGTAAGTAACACTTTGAAACTTAGAATTTGAGGGTACTAATCCGTGGAAAACATGTTATTATGTTGTGTTGGGTTGGGTTGACGCATATTCTAGGTGATGATCGTGTGACCGTGCACCATGGTAATCATGATCTGGTTGATTCTTTTGTACTGTATTGTTATCAAACATAGTTCTATCCATGAAGTCCTTATTTTTTAGAGTAATTGAACTAT
Source organism: Nicotiana knightiana (assembly GCA_005239525.1). NCBI lineage: Eukaryota > Viridiplantae > Streptophyta > Magnoliopsida > Solanales > Solanaceae > Nicotiana > Nicotiana knightiana. The sequence continues at coordinate 207,829 of ML404525.1, read as the reverse complement.
GATTCCTGTTGGAATTCATGTTTAGTATTTGTGCAAATTTTGTTAAGGCCTAGTGAGGTTATTTCTGTTGTTTTGAGATATCTACTTTAATTGCAATTATGTACTCAGTCACTATCCTTCATTTGCATATCATATCTCATACTATGTTATCATTTACTGTTACATCACATGTTATTATTGTTTGGTCTGTGTAGTACTAGATTGTGAGCCCTTGAGACTTGAGAGATTGATGACTGAGGTTGTCCTGAGTGCTGGGTTATGAGTGTTATTATGGATCGGGCTGCACGCCGCAACAAGCCTTATATGCTTATTTATTATTCTGGATCAGGCTGCATACCACAGTAGGACTTATAGGCTTTATTGTAGCACTTGGGCAGGATTCGCCCTTCGGAGTCTGACATACCAGTAGTGAGCGCAGGCACAATGATATATACATGTGCTTCGGTGAGGGGCATTGATACCAGGCATCCTTAAAGTGCTGAGTGATTGTGTGTATGATGAGTGGGCATTGAGATAGACAGATTGAGTACTCTGAGAGTGTGAGTATCTGGGAATATCATTGTGATACCTTACATTGGACATGCACATTTGACATGTAAGCATAGAGATGTATCATTCCTCATGCTAGCTATACTTGACATATTATTATCAGTGTTAATCTTTAATTATGAACTTGAAAGCATATCTAAATTTATGTACCATGAACGAGCTGAATATGGAAGTTTCCCTGAGTTATTTACTGTTATTGTCATTATTTTACCTGTGTAGTCATTATATTGGTTTTGACTGTAACCTACCTTCTGAGCTTGTCATTGATTTCAACCCAAGGTTAGTCTTGTTATTTATTGAGTACATGGGATCGGTTGTACTCATACTGTACTCTGTACTTCGTGTGCAGCTCCATGTACATCTGGACATGGTGATTGCTGGATCGGTGCCAGTACTTACTTGGAGACTTCAAGGCAGCTGCTAACACGTCCGTATACCTTGACTCTCTTTCCTTTTACTTTTTTTTCTTCAGTACTGTTCTATTACTTAGACAGCTGTACTAGAGCTTTATTTATGTTGATACTTAGTGTTGCTCATGTACTCGTTGATAGCAGGGTTTGGGATGGTTGTAGTAGAGTCTCAGTTACTTTTATCATAATTATGATTTTTCTGCTGTTGAGTTTATTAAAACTTGTTTTATTCAAATGTTAGCTATTATATGTTTGTCGTCTTGCCTAGCAAGTGTGTTAGGCGCCATCGCGTCAGGTTAGGATTTTGGTCGTGGCAGACTGCTTGTAGAGTGAGAGTGAATAGTATTTTTGATCAGCCACCATAGTCGCACTAATATTCACCATCTAAACTTTTATTGTTAGTTTTTGATGCACTGGCCATATGTCAACTCTCATAAGTAGAGATGACAAAACTGGCCCATCAAAATATGATCCTTCCAACCCGTCCAAAGTTGGGTGGGCTAACGACGCACTCATTTGTTAATGGTGATTTGCACAAGTGATCCTGCTTGTCAATGGGCAGAGCTTCAAATTTATCAAGTTTTACCCTTTTCTTGCCCTATGGGTAATACTTTTGACTTTTGACCTTAAATGTTTACCCATAAGGAAAGCAGGGGTAAAAAATCAAGACCATCTATTTTCAAGATCATTAGGTGTACATTTCCTGTTTATTAATTACTCAACTCATTTAATCTTGTAAATTTAGTTCATATAATATTGGGCTGATTTGGACAAAATACATATTTCAATTTGACCCATGATAAACCTTGTTAAAATATATAAATAATTATTTAATTTTTTCGATAATAAAAAGTTACTATACGAAAACAAACAAACAAAATTATAATTTAGTCTGAGTTGGGGCGGTCGGACAATAACCCTTATTTAGCCCATTACCAGTAACTTTGATTCAAATCATGTATTTATCTTAAAAATTCATTGAATATGTACGAATTATTAATTTAGAACCCAGTAACTTAAAATGATTATGTAACGAGTCGACTGGTCGTTTTGTGTTCTAGGACCCCGTGCCCCTAAATGAGACTCCCCGTAGTTGCTTTTACTGATTAATGACTTGCGGGGACGGGTGATTCGAGGTTTGGAGGAGTTTGGAGTAGTATAGGAGCACTTAGTTCCTTAAGGTTGGCCTTAAAGGCCAAGTTTGACTTCAGTCAATATTTACAGTAAATGACCCCAGAATCGAGATTCGAAGATTCCGGTAGGTTCGTATGATGATTTCGGGCTTGGGCGTGTGTTCGGAACGGGGTTTGGATGATCCGGGAGCATTTCGGCACAAAATAGTGAGTTAAGAATGTCCTTAAGTTCAAATTGAGGTTTGGAACGTGTTTTGTGTTATCCAGGTCCGAACGAAATTCTGAAACCGGGAATAGTTCCTTTATGTCATTTATGGCTTGCTTGCAAAATTTGGTGTCATTACAAGTAGTATAGGTATGGTTCGGCATGTTCAAAGTGAATTCAGAAATTTGAAGTTCTTAAGTTTGATCCATTAGGTTTTGAGGAGTGATTTTTAGATTTATCGATGTTTCGGGCGTTCCGAAGGCTCGAGTGAGTCCGTATTATGATTTAGGACTTGTTGGTATATTTGGACGGGGTCTCGGGTGGGCCCAGATGCCATTCGGGCATAGAGTGAGGCAAATACCAGCCTAAAATGAGTGCTGGTGCACCAGGTCTGGTGCGACGGCACATGCGGAGTTCAAGTCGCAGGTGCGAGACCACTCCTGCGGTCCTAGTCTCGCAAGTGCGATTCCTGAGGGAGTTGCCAATTTCGGACCACTTTCCGCAGAAGCGGAGCCGCAGGTGCGGACCTCTCTCCGCAGGTGCGAAACCAGGCCCCCTTCCCCTTCTCAGGAGGTGCGAGACTTTTCTCGTAGATGTGAGACCGGAGGTGCGGTCATCGAGCCGCAGGTGCGAAAAGCCTGTAGGCAGTTCACTTTGTTTTAAACACGGAACTTAGCCATTTTTGAACACTTCTCTTCATTCTTGGGAAATTTTGAGAGCATGCAAGGTGGGTATTCGACCTAGCTACTGTGAGGTAAGTAATTCCTACTATGAATTTTGCTTATTACTTTAATTGTTAGGTAGTTAACACCACAGTTAGTTGAAACCATGGGTTAGAGTAAAAACCTAGATTTTTGACAAAAATGGGAAAACTACCAAGAAATTTGTTGGGTAATCAAACAAATACTATATAATATTGATCCTTAGGCCATGAGTGATAGTTTCCTTCAAAAAATTGCGGAATCCGAGCATGTGAGCCCGGGGGCGTATTTTGGAATTTTGCAATATAGGTTGAAATAATTATTTAAATAGGAAAATTTCATACTTTTGAGTGTAGATTGATTTATTTATATATTTGACTAGTTTCGAGTCCTTGGGCGACGTATTTGGAGTTTCGGGCGCGTTCTTGATCCGGAAAGTAGGCTTGACACGAGGTAAGTCTCCTTTCTAACCTTGTAAGAGGTAATTTTCCCCATAGGTGAATTAAATGATTATGTGTCATTGTTGTGGGGGGACTACGTACGTGCGAGGTGACGAGAGCCCGTGCGTAGTGACTAGAATTGTTATGTCCGGGTAGTTAGGCTCACACCATGCCATGTGAATTTCATTAACTTAAGTTATATTCTTTGTAACTTCATTGTATGCAAATGTGTTTATAAGAAAACCCGAGAGTTTGATGTTTTAAAGGAATTGTTATTTGAAAAGAATTGAAAGAAACATGTTGTGTTTGCATGCGACCGCTTCACAATTTATATCCCGCGAGCGGAGTGATTATTTCCCCTACTCTCATGGGAGCGGGACGTACACCACAGCATGTTGATAGATGCATCTATGGTTCACGTCGTTCGACCTTTCGGCAATGCATAATTATTATTATTATGTTGGCTCAGGCCGGATGTCCTTATTCCACTATGCACATGCTATTTACCTGATGTTGTTTATGACTGTTGATCGGTGAATTATCCTGGAGGATCAAACTAAAAACTTGTAAATTTATGCTGCACTACATATTTTGATTTTATTACGATTCGATATTTATTTTCTTACTATCCATGCTTACTTGTTGTCCTATTTTAAATTATCACATAAATACACTGTTTGGACCCTAGTAAGTGTCAAGTCGACCTCTCGTCACTACTTCTTCGAGATTAGGCGGGATACTTACTGGGTACATATTATTTATGTATTCATTCTACGCTCTGTACTTAATTGTACAGGTTCTGAGGCAGGTGCATCTTGGTTCATGTCCGGAGCTCGTTCCTGAGTTTTACTGGTCGAGGCTTCACGGTGAGATGCTCTTCTAGGCGATTTCCAGTAGCAATTTGGAGCTATTCTTTTTGTTATTTCTATCTATACTTACTCAGACAGCAGGACAAAATTTCATTCTTTTGATATTCTTCTACTAGATGCCTGTAGACTTGTGAAACTAGTTCCTGGCACTCACACGCTAGTAGACTTTATTTTGGGATGTAATCGTTAATTATGAATTCATGATTATTTATTCTGCATAAAATCTGTCTAAGTTATCCGTTTCTACTTAATGTCTCAAAACTAAGTCAAGCAAGTGTTGAAAAATATTTTTGTAAACTACCTGAATTCACGAGTAAATAATGGTTGGCTTGCCTGACGACGGTGTTGGGCGCCATCGCGACCTGAGTTAGGATTTGGGTCATTACAGATTATACCCTGAACCCACAAGCTTGAAACACTGGCTCCGTCTCAATTTGTCGATATAATTCTTCAAATGAAGTATCTCCACAACCCCACAAGAGAAATCTCGATTTTCAACTTCACAAACATAACTTTTACTAGAAAATTGGCAAAGAGAGTACCTTGTTAACCCTTGAAACAAAGGGAAAGATAAAAAATGTGTAAGTTTATTAGTGCTATTGTTGAAATCATATAATTAAATAGTGAAGGGTTGAGTTATAGCTATTAGGTTGCAACTTTAATACATCACTATTTCGCGGTGGCCGACTGGGGGGTAGTCTTTTTTTGAAATGTACTTCAAATTTCACTCTCAAATTCCCACAACAGTAACTTGTGATTGACATGCTTGAGATTTGACACGGCTGATAGGGGATAGAAAATAAAAAATCGTTGACATTTCTGATTCCCAACAAGAAAATGGTTAATGAAAATAAAACTAAGAATGATTAAGAGCAGGAATCTAGGATCACAATTAGGCAACAAGTAACGATCCGACTGGTCATTTTGAGCATTTGCACTTCACTCGGCAGTTTACGGGTGTGAGTAGCTCCGTATGATGTATTATGACTCATGTAAATCGTTGATTTTAGTTTTCAGGTTATTCAAAATCAGTTTGGAAGAATGAATTTCATTGTTGAAGCTTTAAGATGAAAGAGTTGACTAAGTTTGACTTTTTATGAATTTGACCCTAGAACGGAGTTTTGATGTTTCCGGTAGGTCCGTATGGTTATTTTTGACTCTGGCGTATGCCCGAATTTGCATTTGGATGTTTCTAGAATGTTTCGACACAAATTAGCGAAGATTAGAAATTTGTAGGTTTGGAAAGTTCATAAGTTTGACTGAAAGTTGACTTTGAGGATATCAGATTCGGATTGTGGTACCGCTAATTGGAGTAGCTTTGTTATGTTATTTGGGACTTGTGTGCAAAATTCGGGTTCATTCCGGGATGTTTTGATATGTTTTGGCGCGAGTTTTGGAAATTGAAAGTTCAAAGTTCATAGATTTTGATTAGAGGTACGAATCGTCGTTTTGATGTTGTTATGTGTGAGGTGAGGCATCGATTAGGTCCATTTTATATTATTGGACTTGTTGGTATATTCGGACGGAGTCCCGAGTGGCTCGAATGAGTTTCAGACGAGGTTCAGATCATTTTCATTGCATAGTGCATTGCTGAAGGCTGTTAAATCTGGTGTGATCGCACATGCGGCTAGTTTTGCATAGGTGCGATGGTCGCAGAAGTAACAGAGGAGTCACAGAAGCGAGGTGTGAGCTGCTGAGGAAGACTGCAGAAGCAGAAGTAAGGCGCATCTGCGCGTCCGCAGAAGCGTAGGATTAGCCGCAGAAGTGGCGAGTGGCGCATGAGCGGGAGTTTGTTGGCGCACCTGCGCGAGCGAAGAGGCGGAGAATGTCTGCAGGTGCGGAAGGGCCAGCCTCCATGGGCTTCGTAGAGGCAGGATTTTATCCGCAGAAGTGGAGGTCGCTAATGCGACATTTTAACCGCATATGCGGAAATGCTGGTAGAAGCTATAAATCGAGGGTTTTGGTCTTTCTTCATATTTTGAGACGTAGGACTCGGATTGAGGCAATTTTTGGAGCAAATTTCATCACAAGGATTAAGTATTCTATACTTGGTTTTGATCTTATTCCAGGAATCTATCTTCATTTTTGGAAATTGGTTGATGAAATTTAGAGAGAAATTGAGGGTTTTGGTGTAAAGTTTCCTCATATGTATTTTTGAGTTTTGAACATGGAATTGGAGTCGGATTTGAGTGAAACTAGTATGGTTGGACTTGTATTTGAATGGGTTATCAGATTTTGTGAGTTTTGTTGGGTCCGAGGCGTGGGCCCGGGTGTGATTTTTGGCCGGTTTTGTGTTTTGATGAAGGATTCGATCTTTATCATTTGGAATTGTTTTCTTGGGCTTTATTTGATGTATTTGAGTTACTTTTGGCTAGTTTTGCGCTGTTCGGAGGTTGCTATGCACATGATGGTATCTTTGGAGCATCACTTGGCTTGCTCGGTATAGGTATTGGCTCGTTCGAGGTAAGTAACTCTTCTAAACTTAGTGTTGAGGGTATGCAACCCCAAATTACGTGTTATGTGATTGGAAGGTGATGCACATGCTAGGTGACGAGCGTGTGGGCGTGCACTCTGTGAATTGTAACTCCGTTCTTTCCATGGTACTGTATAGTGGCCCTATTTTGTTGATATCTGTGTTTTCACCGTGTGATAAAGCAACTGAGCTATCAATCATGCTAAATATCATGTTTAGGACTTATGCTGATATTGTTAGGATCCATTGTGGTCATTTCTTGCTATCATCTCATTGATTTCATTTATATTCGATACTCAGTCATATTCATGCATTCATATCATATCTCAGTCTCAGTTGTTGTTTATTGATACATCATATCATTGTTGTTGAGCTAGTTTCATGACATTGTGAAGTGAGTGAGACTGGAGAAATTGATGTCTGAGCGAGGGTGAGAGCCTGATTATGAGTGATAATTATGGGATCGGGTAGCACGCTACAGCATGTTATATTGATTTATGCCTGGATTGGCTTATGATAGCAATTGGGCTGTAGGAGCCCCTCCGGAGTCTGTACACACCCCCGGTGAGTGCGGTTGATAATATTGAGGGATGTATCTTCCGTGGGCATGGACCTTGTCCGAAGCATTTATATACCTAGAGATGGATCTTCTCCATGGGGCTGGATTGGCCTTCCTCGGTACTGAGTGACTGATGGTCAGTGATGTATATATTTCGGGATGGATCTTCCCTGGCCCGTATGGGCTATATACAGTACCGAGTGGTTGAGAATGATGAGAGGAAAGTGTGAGACAGTGAGATTGAGTACTCTGAGAGTGTGAGTACATCATTCATCTCTGAGATACATGGCATTGGCATGCACACATAACATACATGCATATAGATGCCTTTTTTCTCGTGTTGTACGGTATCACGTCATTCATGACTTTTTACACACATCAATATGTGGGCATAGAGAGATATTTCACACTTGCTATCTAGAAAGAAAATGAAACATTTTATTTATTGTGGAAAGGATATTTGAAAAAATTACAGTTTTCAAACTTACTTGTATTTTTGAAATTTTCGGTAAAAGATTTGGATTTTCACTGAGATACTTGAAAATCATGACTATTTTCTGGTACTGTGAACGAGCTGAGCAATTTTTACTTTTGAGATACCTCTTTTATTACTTGTATTATGTTGTTATAAATTGTTGTAGGATATTGGTATTGGACCTGACTTTGTGTTAACTCGTCACTGCTTTCAACCTAAGGTTAGGTTTGTTACTTACTGAGTACATGAGATCGGTTGTACTCATACTACACTTCTGCACTTTGCATGCAGATGTTGGCTACAAATGTTGATGTGTTCGATGGGAGCTGGATTGAAGATTTACCTGCGTCCCGATTGTAGCTGCCCCTTGTTCGTGGTAGCTTTAGATCTATAAAACTCTGTTTTTGTACTTTTTAAACAGACGATGTATTTATTTCATTTCAACTTTGTAAATTCTATTCTTAGAAGCTGATGATTTGTACTGTCAGTCATCGGGGTAATGTAAAAGATTTAGATAATTTATTTGCTTAATTATCTTGTTAAATATTATTAGAAGTGGTTAGTTATTAGTTGTCTTACCTAGAGGGTTGGGTAGGTGCCATCACGACTAGTAGATTTTTGGATAGTGACACAGCAATTGCAACGCAAGGAGGTAAAGATGGTCTAGTATTACGTTTGTTGATTGGAGATATTTATATGGTGCTGGAATTACTCCATGTTTAAAAAAGGGCAGGGGAAGGAGACAATATTAGCCCATAACGAGCTCTCTTCTCTCTCCTAAAACCTACTTTGGCGACTAGAGAGGGAAAGTCCAGTTATGTCGACGCCGGCCGGCGGCCAGCCTTCTTCTCCGGCTGGTCTGCCTCCCCCCACCCTCGCCCAGCCCTCTACTACACAAACAACAATAGTCGAGCCTTAGATTACTCAAAACTATTAAAACCCAATGCATTAAATACTCTCATGCACGTAAAAGACACTTCCCAGCAAACTGTCGAGCCAATTCCAATGCGCAGGGTTTCTTTGTTGAATGGTCAGCCTTTTCTCAAGTTCAAGGAGTCTGAAGTTGATCGCATGAACGTAATTGAAGGCCTATAATATGCTGTGGTTGGTAAATTTGTTTATGGATGGCCTGATCTCGCTGAAATTAGGAGAATTGTCCCTATACAATGTGGGATCAAGGGGGAATGTAGTATTGGCTTTTTGAGGGACATGCATGTACTCATTAGACTAACATTGTGGCAGTATTTCATTGAGTTCACGTCTAAGAGTGCATATTATGTGAAGGATAAGAATGGATAACAATACCAATTGAGACCTTTGATCTATGATACCAAGTTCAAGGAAGGAGAAGAAACAACAATGGCAATGGCATGGATTTCTTTTCCAGGCTTGCTACCTACTTTCTACGTGAAAGAAGTGTTGTGTTGTATTGATTCAGCTGTGGGGAGACCTTTACACCTTGATATGGCTACTATTAACAAGACTAGACCTAGTTGTGCAAGGGCTAAAGTCTTAGTGGACTTACTAGCTGAACATCCTAAGAAAGTAAGGATGGACATTGAGCATGATACTTCTGGATAAATAAGGACTTAATGGGTGAATATAAAGTGTGATATGCTTCCTACATATTGTAAGCATTATAGGCTACAAGGTCATGAGGACTTGGAATATTGGCATCTTCATCCTGAAGAGAGATCACAAGGTAGTAATGAACAGGCAGTGATGGAACAAGGGGAGCCTAAGTCTAAGAATAATGAACCTTTGATGATATTATCAAGTGGTAGGGTAGTAGGTAATGTTGGAGAACACTGGTAAGAGGTGAGAGATAATAGGGTCAAGCCTAATGCAAAACAAGGTGACGTCCAAAGTGCAACTAGGAAGGAAATTGTTCCAGTAGAAAATAATGGAAATCAACAACTGAGGGAAACTGGTGCTCATCATGTGGTGACAGGCAAGGAAATTGTTCCAGCTAATGGAACTGTCGATGATTAGATTACTACAACAAATAAATATGCAGCATTAGAGGAAGACAATTGAGAGGAAGAAGAACACAATCAACTGGCTGTAGTAGACGAAACTAATAAGGAGAAAAGTCCTGAACCAAATCCTAACAATACTGGGAGATTAAATCCTAAGGCAGCTAGATTTACTCCTAAGTCAGAAGGGATAGGCAATTCAAGAAAAGGTGGAGTTGCAAATCCTAATGGGAAGAGTAAAGAGGTGCAGGAAAATAGAAAGGAGACTAAAACAACATGGGTTAATAGAGCTTTCAATGAGAATGTGGTAGCAACCAATAAGTCTTGCCAAGAAGTTCCTACACAATCAATGTTCATAGAAAAAAAAGCAGGGGTGCCAAAGGAGAATGAACGATTGCAATTAACTAGTGGAATTCTTTAGGCTGATCAAGAAGAAAAATTCTCAAATGAAGAATTACCTGAACATGTCGTGGGTGAATTAGAATCATCGGATGAGGAGAAAGAAGAAGAAGAACAACGTGTGAATGGCAAAAGCAACAAAGTTCAAGGGAATGCAGGAGAGGGGTCAGGCAAAGGTAATGAGGAGACCAATGGTCAAATTACAACTGAAGAAGATGGGGGCATCCAGAAGATTGCCAATCCTGTTACTACAAAGGAGTTACCTGCTATTGAACATAAAATGGTGCAAGAAAACAATACTGGAGAGATAGAGGTGATCAAGGAAGGAGAGGTAGCTAAAGGAATAGGGGATCCAGAAACAGGTCAGGCAGGGGCTTCAAATAGTGAAAGGTTAGGTGATCAACAAGGCCTCTCTAACCTTAACACTAAAGAAACTGATGTACAACAGGCTCCTAAGAAGACTAAAAATTATATGGTTCCTCCTCCAATAAATGATCAGTTGACTAGACAGGTAAAAGAGAAGGGCGATGAGGATAATGCTGAGCTTATAGGGAAGGATCTTGATACTAAGTCTACTACCTAGAACTTTAAGAACATAGCTAGACAAGGTGATTTGTCTCCAAGGCACATGGACAGAGGAAAATCAGCTAGACGAGGAAGAAAGAAGCAGCATAGAGATAGTAATCAAAGTGGAGTCCCTGGGGTTCAAACAAGAAGGACCTTATCTAAACCTAAAAATTGATCATGAATGCACTAATTTGGAATGTGAGGTCAGTGAATACAATGCAAGCCTTTGAGAGGATTATCATCATGCAAAGACAGAATCATTTCAAATTTATAGGTTTTATGGAGCCAAAGCAGAAAAATGTAAGCTAGAGAGGTACAGAAGAAGAATTGGCATCTTGCAAGCCTTTACCAATTTCTCTAATAAAATATGGGTGTTTGTGGATAATGATAATGGGGTAGACGTGGAGTATGATCTAGAGCAGCAAATGACTTTGAAGCTGACTAATTTAGACACTCAATTATCATATGTGGTCACCTTTGTCTATACAAAATGTGATGTTGTTGAGCGTATAGAATTATGGGACAGTTTGTCAATTTAGCTAGTGACATGTCCTTACCTTGNGGGGGGGGGGGGGGGGGACTTCAATGTAATATGGGAGAAGGAGGAAAAATTTGGTGGTCTTCCAGCCCACATAAATGAGGTGAATAATTTTAGGCACTGTGTGAACACATGTAACCTAAGTGACTTAGGTTTCAAAGGCACTATGTTTACATGGTGGAATGGAAGAGGAGAAGAAGATTGTATTTTCAAGAGGTTGGATAGATGTTTGGGGAACTTAGAATTACAGCAAATGTGGCCTAATTTGGAGAATATTCACTTGTCCAAAATTGGCTCAGATCATAGCCCCATGCAGTTTAAGAGCAACCCTGCTATGGCTCCAATCAAGAAGGCTTTCAAATTCTTGAACTTCTGGACCAAACATTGAACTTTCATGGATGTTGTGAAGGAAAATTGGAAGGCAGACTTCTTTGGAGATCCTTTCTATGTATTTAATCACAAGTTGAAGAGGGTGAAGAAAGCTTTATCAACTTGGAGTAGAGCCACATATGGAGATATTTTTCAAAAGATCGCCACTCTTGAGGAGGTGGTCCTAGTACATGAAAATCAGTTTGGAAGAAGGCCAACATTGGAGAATAGGGAGAGACTTCAAAAGGTTCAAGCTAGCCTGCTTAGATTTCTTGCATTGGAAGAGGAGTTCTGGAAGCAAAAATCAGGTATGAATTGGTTCAAAGATGGGGATAGGAATACTAAATTTTTTCATGCTCAAGTGAATGGGAGGAGAAGAAGACTGCAGCTGAGAAGAATCCAGAATGCTAATGGAGTATGGCTTGAGGACAATGAACTGATCGCTGAGGAGGTAGTTAGGTTCTATCAAGCTCAATTTCATGAGGATACTGTACCAACAAAGTTCAGAATCCTCGATGAGGTACCTACTATGATCTCTGCTGAACAGAATGAGGAGCTGATGAGACAGCCAACAAGGGAGGAGGTGAAACTGGCAGTATATGGATTAAATGGGGACAATGTAAGAGGTCCTGATGGATTTACTGGCTGCTTTTTTCATTCATGTTGGGAGATAATAGGAGATGATATTGTAGACATGGTGAAAGCCTTATACAATGGACATGAACTTCCCAAATATGTCACTCATACCAATCTGGTCCTACTGCCTAAGAAGAAGGATGTGGTCTCATATTCAGACATGAGACCAATTAGTCTCAGAAATTTTGTGAACAAGATTTTTTCCAGAGTAGTACATGAGAGGATCACAGTGTTGTTACCTAACATTATCTCTGAGGAGCAGGCTGGGTTTGTCAAAGGCAGAAGCATAGTGGAGAATGTCCTACTTACTCAAGAGATCATTACAGATATTAGGTTGAGGACTAGAGCAGGACCTAATGTGGTAATCAAATTGGACATGACCAAAGCTTATGATAGATTATCATGGATTTTTCTCACTAAAGTATTGCGAAAAATGGGGTTCGAGGAAAGGTTTATATGTCTGGTATATGAGATAGTTGCCAACAACTAGTATTCCGTTTTACTTAATGGTTAGCCTTATGGTTTTTCCAAATCATCAAGAGGAGTGAAGCAAGGAGATGCACTGTCACCTACTTTATTCATCTTAGCAGCAGAAGCATTATCTAGGGGGTTAAATTCACTTCATAAGAATCCATATTTTCGTGCATTTGGCTTACCAAAATGGAGTCCAAGGATTAACCATTTGGCATACGCGGATGACACCATCATTTTTTCATCATATGATGCAACCTCATTAGGACTGATCATGAGAGTACTTGCAGCTTATGAGAGTGCCTCTGGACAGTTGATTAACAGGTGTAAGTCAGCTGTTTATATGCACCATTCAGCAAATGAAGAAGTGGTGGACAGGGTACAAAGAATTGCAGGTATTGGTAAGCATGAATTTCCTTTCACCTATCTAGGTTGTCCCATATTTTATCCTAGGAGGAGGATGAGTTACTATGAAGGCTTGATCAATAAGGTTCTAAATAAACTACAAGACTGGAAGGTTAAATTATTGTCTATTGGTGGAAGGGTAGTGTTGATAAATCATGTTTTGCAAAGTATGCTAATACACTTATTATCTGTTGTTAATCCCCCTCATATGTGGTTAATAAGTTGCATAAAATATTTGCTCAGTTTTTTTGGAGTAATTCCGTTGGGGTTGCAAAGAGACACTGGGCCTCTTGGAATACAATGTGTTTACCTTGTGAGGAAGGAGGTTTGGGGTTTAGATCACTACATGATGTCTCTAAAGAATTATATAGTAAGTTATGGTGAAACTTTAGAACAAAACCTAGCCTATGAAGTTCATTCATGAGTCAGAAGTATTGCAAGAAGTTGAATCCTATAATTGTTCCTTGGAGACGTGGATCCCATGTTTGGAGGAAGATGCTGGAGTGTAGGGATCAGATGGACCACCAAATACTATGGCAGCCTAAGATGGGGTCTTCTCTTTTCTGGTTTGACAATTGGACTGGTTTGGGTGCCCTGTATTTTGTCACACCACCTGACTTCTTCTGTGATGAATCAGTGCAAAACTTGTATGATGTGGTGTATGGGGATCAATGGGATGAGGAAAGAATCAGGGAGATATTGCCAGAGGACATTGCTGATCATATCCTGTAGAATTGTAGACCTCCAGTGGTTCACAATGTGCTTGACAAACCACAGTGGATGCTGGAAACTGGAAACTGGAGGGGAATTTAGTGTAAAATCTGCATGGGAGTATTTGAGGAGAAGAAATGAACCTGCAAATGCATATAGGATGATATTGGTGAAGGGGTTGCCATTCAAAATTGCATTCTTCATGTGGAAAGTGTGGAAAAACAAGCTGCCGTTGGATGATTTTTTCAGGAGATTAGGATATTTGATGGCCTCAAAATGTTGGTGTTGTGCTGAACCTAGGGAGGAGACTATGCAACATACTTTTTTCACATCTTATGCTGCAGTTAAGGTGTGGAAATATTTCTTGTCTCATGCAGGAATTAATTTGCAAGGGATCACACTTTATCAAGTTGTGATCAAATGTTGGACTGCAGAAGTATTACCAAGACTGAAGCCTATATTACAGGCATTACCAGCTGTGATTATTTGGGAGTTGTGGAAACGGAGGAACAACTACAAACATGGTGAGTCAGTGACTGTAAGCAGAGTTATTTATGAGGTGTCAACTACTATGCATCACTTAGTCAAGTTCAGAAAACCAGGACTCCAATATGTACCACACAAATGGCCAGAGTTGTTGTATATGATGGAGTCATACTTTCCCACTCTGAAGTATACCAAGGTCCTATGGGAATTCCCCAGCCCAGGTTGGATAAAGGTGAACACTGATGAGGCTTCTAGAAGCAATCTATGAAGGAGTTCTATTGGTTTTGTCTTAAGGAATGAAGAAGGAGATGTGGAGTATGGGTGTGGAAGAAAGGTGCAGGCATGGACAAATTCAGAAGCAGAAGCTAAAGCAGTACTTGAGGCTCTCAAATACTGTGTGCATCATGACATTATCCTCATCGACCTTCACACTGACTCCATGATGATTAAGAAGGTACTAGAAGGTAAATGGGGTGTGCCATGGTCTATTACTATTGAGGTGGAGGAGATTAAGGAGCTGATGAAAAGGAGCAATGTAACTGTGTCACATACTCTTAGAGAAGGTAACAATTTAGCCGATCATTTGGCTAACTATACCTTAGACTATAGGGATATCATGTGTCACAGTTTCTGGGATTTAGATGTTCATGGGAGAAGGATTGTGAATAATGATAAATTTCAATGTCCCTATCTAAAAGTAAAAGTCGCAAGGAGTTGAGGAAGAGAGGAGAGGCAGTTTCAAATAGGAGGATGAAAGGGAAGTTGATCAGTGAATACTATGATCAAGCCCTTAGGGGGAGATCATAATGTTCTGTTTTCGGACTAAAATGGTTTTTTGTTTTGCAGGAAACGTTACTGTACCTATGCTATATATATTGAGGATCTTTTAGCTGGTGGTATTAGCACTAGGTGCACATTCCACTGGAAGTGAATCAATGATATGCACAAGTATAGGAGCTTGGAGTAATAGGAGGACTATATGCGTGAATAGTACTACCAAAACCTGGAGGTGGAGGCTGATATTAGAGGATACAAACACCTATGTCCTAAAGGATTATAAAAAACAATCAACCATCAAAAGGGAGTAAGAGAAACTGGGCAAATTACTGCGCAGAATTCACTCGCTACCTAAATGGTCCAAGTTCAGGCTCATCCTAAGGTGGTCACATTGGGTGTCAAAAACAGGAACACGGAGTGTATTTGGGATCCTATACTCACTGCATTCCTTATATATAATACATCACAATGATGACCAAGCACAGTGGGACTCAAATCATAGACGACAGACACACGAAAAGAGCAACAAAAAGGATAGGATCACAAGGACAACAAGACAAGGGAGCAGTTGCAGGAAGTTATTTGCGTGGGACCTCATAGGTATATCTCAAAATGCAGATATCATACTCAACACTAGGCATAACGAGCATCATTTGGGCCAAGGGACTGAAGGTGAACAAGTTCATGACACAGAGGAAAGAGGGCCACAACACTGCCTTGGTAAGGTTCAAAGAGGCGTGGCAAATGCAGGAAACTCAGGAGCTTTGGGAGTGGTTTTTTGGTCCTATGTAGCCAAAAATCACCCATCATTTCACGATATATGTGCTGGACAGTGTACATGGAGCAATATCAAATGGAATCAAGAAGGAATTACAACAATAGTTAGCTTTATACTACTTATTACTGGACTAGGACTCAGAGTAGGTATCAATGCTAATTTACCTAGTTTATCATTGTGTACTGCCAAGTTTGAGCCTCACACACTCAAGGTTGGAAATAGGTTATATGTAGTTTCATTATTGAGCATCCCCTAGTAAGGCAGCATACTACTTTTGTTTTTAGGCATTGTTTTATAAATAAAAATTAGCCCTAGGCCCTGCCTAGTGGATTTGCTAAAAAAAACATATTAGCCCATAACTTGTTGGAAAAGATCAAGGGTGATGAAATAAATGCAAAAACTAAGGCATGTTATAAATATATATTATATTATGGATATTAATTTAGTACTCCATTATAAATAAGCTTCCTGAAGAAGCTTATCCATATGGGACTCCGTGGTAAATATGTTTATCTATTTAGTACTCTATGGGAAATAAGCCTCCTGAAGAAGCTTATCATTTCGGTACTCCGTTATGAATAAATATTATCCCCGGTAAAAGATTATCTATATCTGGTGTAGTAGCAACTTACAATCAACTTACAAGTAGCTTACACAACAACTTACAGTAGCAGCTTACAAACAGCTTCCACAACAGCTTGCAGTATCAGCTTACACGTCATCTTCCTTTCTTCTGTAAATAGAGGAGATTTCAGTTAATTATGTACATTAGTTTGCAAGTGAAATAATATATCATTCTCTCTCTCTCTCTCTCTCTCTCTCTCTCTATAATTTTGTTTGGTTTATTTACTTTACATTCATTATTTTATGACACGTTATCATCACGAGACTCTGTCATTTTGAGCACTTACTTCGAATTTGCTTTCTATTTCAGTGTTCATCTCCGATGTAAGGAGACGCTCTTACGTCTGTGGTCAGATATTGTTCATTCCAAGCATCATAAATCAGATTGTATCCTTGAGGTAGCGAGCTTTTCTTCTCGGCGGTAGTGATGTGGATATCACTTATGTATGGAGTGGCCAAATTTGTGTAAAGTAATTTGAGCCTTTTGCTTATTTTTGGTTTAATATCTTTATCATCGCTTGCTTGGTTATATTCTATGTATACAGTACCTATTTTGATATTTGTTTTTTATTCTAATTATCTTAATAAAGAATTACAAAGTGGATAACATTGTTAGATCAACTTAAACTCTAGCAGAGTTTGCAAGAAATATACAACCACCAGAATTGGTTATGTTTCGTATATCTCATTGTAACTAAATTTTGTTAACCACCGAAAGTGATAATTCAGGCTTTCTATGGTTATAATTGAAGATAAGTTAGAGAAAATTTGTCTATATTACTTGCATACCTCGATTTGCTCCAGAAGTAGCATTATCTTAAAAGAGGTTCTAAGCCATCACACGATTTGGTGTGATTAATGCACGCTTAGATAATTATGTTCCGTTCCCAAAAGGATGAGAATTTTTGCTAAATATTAATCCATTCTCTGAAGTGAATGTGACAATATTATTAAAACTCGTAAATATGAACGCGCTTTTGATATAAATATATTAAAATTCACCTCCAGAAGAGGGGATATATACTCAATATTTTGTATTTTAAATTTGATCCTCAAGAAGTAACACAATTAAAATTTCCTGCTGAAGTAGGAAAATATTACGAAAAGGTATTTTCTTGTGCTTTAGTAATTATTTTATATTGTTTATTTGATTATGATTTTCACTCATGATACCAGAAGTTTCTGAACAATATTTGATAGTACAAAATGTATCAACAACTCCTGAAGAGCTAATTGTTTGTCTAGAAGACACGTGACACTAGTAGTATCTAATAAATATTAGATTGTGGATAATAAACGAACGCTCTCGAAGAGCTTATATACAAATATGTCATTCATATTATATGATTATGGTCAAAACATATGTTAGAGTAAACCTGAAGTTTGCTAATACAAATGGCTATCCTATTGAGACTACAAATGATTGGAAGATTGAAAATCTTCATGTTTCCACAATCATAGGGGCTAAAATAATATGTATGTTAGAAGTGACCCGCCTTATTCTTCAATTTTTACTTTATGTATCATAGTAAACCAGAAGTTTACTAATGCAAAAGCAGTCACATTAAATCAAAAGTTTTACTGAGGCAAAAGTAGCTAGAGTAAATCAGAAATTCACTGATACAAAAGTAGCCAGACTAAATCAGAAGTTTACTAGTGCATAAGTTTATGCCATAGTAAACCAGAAGTTTATTAAGAGATAACATAAGGCATGATAAACTTGAAGTACTCATTTTCCATTTTTAAATGAGCTATTTGAGAATTCAGATAAGCATATACTGAAGAACTATAAGATTTCTTCAAGAATTCTCCTATATTGCTTGTTCTCATAATAAATTGATTATACCAGCTAAAGTTGGGATTAAGACCCCTGATTCTGAAATGATAAAAAGTGAATATGGGCCCATTCACCTATTATGTGAACCAATTATAGATGCATATATGGGATGGTTACATGTGTGATTATTTTCAACCTGCAGTTTGGCATTTGAAATTGCTTTTCCCAAATTAAGAGCATAATTTTCAGATTATGAAATCAAGACAGTTCATCTTGATAATGCTGGTTTATATCCAATCCGGTTTAGCATTGAATACCTCCTATTAATGGCTAAACTATTACTTATGAGGACAAATATTCATGTGTTGGTCTAAGATTTTCTAAATTGCATACAGCAGCGCTTGTATGCATCAGACAAACAATATATTATAAGTCCTCCCCTCACAATTGGTTTAGGATTAGAAACCAAATATTTTTACTATCTAATAACTTTTGATGTGTGGTATATGATTAATTTCTCTACCACAAAGCACAGAGATAGGTTTCCCAAAGAAGATTTGGGATATATGTTAGTTTTACTAACATTAGGGAGATGGAATAAGAAGTTGAAAAATATTTTATATGAATCGAATTATCATTAGTATGATCCTCACTCAAAAGATAATTCAAGTCAAATGCTAGAAGCATTTGCTGATCAAAAATTAAATATCATATTTCAGCTGCAAATGCTCCTATTAAAATTAAAGTCCCTGAAGGATTGAGTTTACTACACGCATGAAACGTAGTAGATCGATCGGTTCCAAAGTTAAAAATCCTTGGAAAAGATAGGAGCAAATGATCAAAATGATCATATTAAGGAGGAAATAAGCTCTAGAAGAGCCCACAATATAACATTTCATGAAACTTCAGAAGAAGTTCAGGTACCTAAAAATAAAGAAAGTGATGAGATCTCAACAAGTTATATCGCTTGCGAACCGATATGAAATGATCGTCGACGATATATTTGATACAATATAGTGCACACTATTGTAAAAGATTGTGAGGATCAGACTTGTATTCCAGACACCTGAAGATACCATGCCATTTAAATGTAAGTCATATTTTATATGGCTCGTTTGATTAAATCTATATGAAGATCCCTAAAGGATTTAAAATGCCTGAAGCATATAGCTCAAAGTCTCGAGAAATGTACTCGGTCAGACTACAAAGATCTTTGTACGATTTAAATCAATCTGGGCATGTGATATAATCACCTAATATTTGATGAAAGAAGGTTACATAAATGATGTTATTTGTCCATGTATTTTTATAATGAAAATGTCATCAGAATTTGTTAGACATGTTGTTTATGTAGATGACATAAATCTTGTTGGAACTCCATAAGAGCTCCGAAAGGAAATTGAATATCTTTAGAAATAAGAATTTGAAATGAAAGATCTTGGAAAGACAAAACTTTGCCTTGGTCCGCAAATTGAATATTTAGCAGATGATATCTTTATCTATCAATCAACCTATATAGAAAGGGTCTTTAAATACTTTACATGGACAAAGAGCGCCCATTAAGTATACCAATTGGGTGTTTGATCACTTGAAGTAAATAAGGATCCGTTCTGACCTCCAAAAGAGGATGAGGAACTCCTTGGTCCTGAAATACTCTATCTCAGTGCAGTTGGTGCACTTATATATCTTGTTAATGCTAATAAAGGTGGTGCAGATCATGTTGGTTATGCAAATGCAGGTTATTTATCTGATCCCTAAGCTCGATCTCAAATCGGGTATATGTTCACATGTAGAGGTACTATCATATCACGACGCTCCACAAAGCAATCTATTGTCACCACTTCTTCAAATCATGCTGAGATAAGAGCTATTCATGAAGAAAGTAGGGAATGCGTATGGTTGAGATTACTAATCCATTTCATTCGAGAAAAATGTGGTTTGGAATGTGAGGAAAGACCCACAATGTTATACGAAGAAAATGCTGCATGCACATCCCAATTGAAGGGAGAATTTATAAAAGGATATAGAACGAAGCACATTTCACCAAAATTATTTTACACACACGATCTTCAGAAAAATAGTGACATTGATGTGCAACAAATCCGTTCAAGTGACAATCCAACAGATTTATTCACTAAAACTTTGCCAACTTCAACTTTTGAGAAGATGATATACAAGATTAGAATGCGGAGACTCAAATATTTGAAAGAAGGTTTTCATCAAGGGGCGTAAAATACGTGATGCACTCTTTTTTACTTACTAAAGATTTTTCCCATGGGTTTTTCCTTATAAGGTTTTTAATGAGGCACCTAGCAATGCATTTTACTAAATATGTATACTCTTTTTCCTTCACTAGGATTTTTTTCCCACGGGATTTTTCCTCGTAAGGTTTTAATGAGGCACATTATCTTTTAATAAACATCCAAGGGGGAGTGTTGTAAATATATATTATATTATGGATGTTCACTTTGTACTCCGTTATAAATAAGCTTCCCGAAGAAGCTTATCCATATGAGACTCCACCGTAAATATGTTTATCTATTTAGTACTCTATTGGATATAAGCCTCCTGAAGAAGCTTATCATTTTGGTACTCCGTTATGGATAAATATTATCCCCGATAGAAGATTATCTATATCTGGTGCAGTAGCAGCTTACAAGCAACTTACAAGCAGCTTACACAACAACTTGTAATAGCAGCTTTCAAGCAACTTACAAGAAGCTTACACAGCAGCTTGCAGTAGCATCTTACAAGCAGCTTGCAGTAGCATCTTACAAACAGTTTACACAGCAGCTTGCAGTAGCACCTTACACAACAACTTTCTTTCTTCTGTAAATAGAGGAGATTTCAGTTCATTATGTACATCAGTTTGAAAGTGGAATAATATATCACTCTTTCTCTATAATTATCTTTGATTTATTTACTTTACAGTCGTTATTATATAACACGGCACTACTACTTGCAGGGAGCTTTTTATCTTCAGTCTTGCTATTTTGTGATGATTAATATGATCAGGCACTTTACTTAAATAAACTACTAGTTAAAAAGTACTCTTGTCGGTTCATAATAAGTGATCAATTTGTCTTTTTATTTTGGTTCAAAATAAGTGTTCATTTATATAATAAAGAAAAAATTCAAATTGATTTTTTAAAACAATGTATGTATCCCTAAAAAATCTTTTACTCCTTATATTAAATTATGCTGCAATATTTAATTAAGAATAATTTAATTACACTAATTATTTTTATCCAAAATTTATTATTTTCTTAATAGGTGTGATTAAGGTAAATTGATCACTTGTTGTGGACCGAACGGAACAGTACGTAACACCAATATTTGCTAATAAAGTTAGCTTTAGTATTCAAAAGAAAGCAGAAAAACTAAAGAAACCATTCACCAATCCCATTGACATAAATAAAACCATATCACATTGGAATCAGAGTGGAGTTGACCGATACAAGGCTAACTAGGGTCCACTATCTATTGTCTGGGACAATAATCTGAAACTCGTATGTCAAGTAACCTCTTAGCTCCTTAAGCTATGGAGACTACGTACCTTTTTATTCTTCAACAAAAAGAAAAAACAATTTTTGCCATAAATTGCAAAAGGAATCTTCCTCTAATTATGCTCAAAATCCTGCTTTTTAGACATCATAAGTTGGAATTAGGAAGCCGCAAAGGTCAACTAAATGCTTCAGGCTGTAAAGTCATGTTCCTCCAACGCTCTAAGCTCTATACAACATGCAACATTATTTTTTAAAAAGAAATAAACCTTAGCAGGACAATGTCCACTTCAAAATTAATATTATTTATTAGTACAAATTAAAATGCCTAGATAAGTGGTAAGGTGCATGGAACCCAGTGGACTCTCCTCTGTACTATTTAAAGGTTTTCTTTAACCATGTAAGAATAATTTTAGTTTCTTCACGAATCAATAAAATCAAGAGGTAGCCCTTGAGCTCTTGAAAAGCTATAATACAAAGCTTTATTCTATAATGAAAAGTGACTATACACCAATATCCAATCACCTTAGAAAGATTTTGTTTAGGGGTTTCTGCTCCTCTCCATGTGAAGCCTTTCCACCTGTTTTTGTTTCTACGCATAAAGAAAGACGACACTCATAATTTGCTGGAAAGCAGACAATCGTATTTTACAAACAACGTTGGAGGTCAAGGTAAAAGTGCAAATCCCAAATACACTACTACTAAATAGAGGTTACGTTGAAACTACGAAAGGCTTCTCAAACATACAGAACTAGCTAGGTAGTGTATGAGTTAAGTTAGTTTATCATTAAAGGCAAATGAGCAGTCTTAAACCCCACATTGATTCTTCTATAGATTACCGACAAATATACGCTTACTAAATTAACTGCCTATGCTAGTAGACTGTTTAAAAAAATAGAGTCTCACATGGAGACAGAATCTCGTGGTTTATATTAGAAATATCAGCAAGTTGAAGCATGCGTTGGAGTACGTCCTAGCTATATTTTCTATTTCTCATAGGGGAGTAGTACTAGTACCAATTCATTTTTTCTATTAGGGTTAATAAAAATGTTACTCTCTCGGATCCGTAATAAATGATCTTTTAACTTTGGCACATTCTTTAAGAAAATACTAATTTTTAAAATAAAAAACAATTGAATTTTTACATGGTTTAAATGATACGTGGTGTAATTTAATACGAACAATCGAAGAACAATAAGTAATTGAATTAAAAGGGGATATGTAATTAAATTAAATAAAATAAAAAAGCGCGAAAGGATTTCCCTCTCAGCCGATTGACCAAAATATTAATAATTAATAAATAAATAAATTATTCATTTTTTGATAAATTGCATGAACTTAAAACAATAGAACTAAACATGGCGAACTAAACCTGGTGTTAAGTTTGAATGCTAAAGGTCGGTTCCAATCGAGCCATCGGAATAGAGCTCGGTTGCAACCAAGTAGATGAACAGCTGAAGAACACTTGAACAATTGCTATAAGCCAAAAATAAACTTTATTGCTTTAATCATATGCATGTCAACAGTGAGTCAAAAATGAAAAGTTTCCCCTCTTTATATAGTAGAGGATTTTTAACCTTAATACAAGTCTAAATAAAGTAAAAATCCATCCATTCCTTTTTTCGCCAAGAAAACATGATCCATAGTTAATACTTGGCGTGATTCGTGCCTCAATATCCGACTGATGGTGGATATTCATGCTCCCCATTTTCGCTTTTTAATCGTCTTTCTTTCACCCTCGATTATTTCTTTCATTCGAGCTTGATTCTTCCCGGGTTCTGCCATGCTAGGTTCCTGACGTATCATTCGTCGGCCCCCGGTTCTGATCTATGGGCACCTTTGATTTCATTAGAGCTAGTAACAAATAATGTTGTTCCTCGTTTCTTCAACAAGAAATTGGGGGTAATTCTATCTCCGATTTTACGTGTACACAAATAGTCCTTTCACTTCTCGGAGATTAAACTATAGGAGTGATCCGAAGTGACTAATTGGCCCTGGTTCCTTCCCTCGCACATCACCAGCACGTTGACGAACCGAACGTCTCATCAGTTACGTCCTAATTTTGGACACGTGTCAGCCGTCGGTTGATAAACCCTGGTAGTTACCGAATTCGAAATGTCACACACCCATTACTCTTTCTTGTAAATTACCGGTTTCTTATTTTTACTTTTTTACAACTTTCTTGAGTTACCCTCGAGTTTTTCATTTGTTCATTAATCCATCAATTCTTTATAACCTGTTCTTCATATGTTCATACTTTGTCTCAAACCTTCATACCTTACCTTCAAACATTCATATTCTCAAATAGAGATAGCTATGACTTCAAAATTAGTACCCAAAAATACCGCTCCAACGACTTCTTCCTCGGCCACCGGCACCAAGGCAACACCTCTGGTAGTAGCCTCAGGACCTCCTCTTACCGATTTTATCCCCGTGGATGTTCCATAGATAATGAATTTAAAGTCTAAAAAGTCTTGGAACAAAGGGATCGGGTTGAGGAGGCATGGAGGTATTTTGCTCCGTTACCGAGGAGAGGCTCAAAGCTGTCCGAGAGGGTTGTAAATGTGAAGGCAAGGACATAGTCGTTCCTAGTCTCGAAAAGGGCATTACGGCACACGTGGAAGGGTACTTAAGTGTTTACACGTATCTTTTTTTTTTGGTGAAACAAAAAGATTTTATTTATCACCTGACCAACAATTACAAATTAGGTTTGCATATGCTTCAGATAGCCCATCTCTCATGTTATACTTCTATTCCTATAATCCTATCTTCTATCCTCATATATACAGTTCCCTCATATACATTATTTATCGATATAGTGTTTCAATCCATGCTCTGTTCCTGCTTGAGTGTTTCCTTCCCAATACTTCATATATTTTGTGCTTGTACTTTTACTTTATCTGGTTGCATAGCTGTCCATGCCTTGAGACCTTTTGCTCCTAGAATGTTATAATTCTTGCTTTCCATATGTTGTACATCACAATTGCTATTGTTGCTAGAACAAATGCCCTGCACGTTTTGCCTTTCACTTGCCTTGTCATCCTTCTGTATAATCCTCGAAAATATGCGTTAGCTACACCATTATTCAGCCATCTTAGGATTTCTCCTAAGAATTCTTTCGATAATGGACATTCAAAAAATAGGTGTTCAATTGTTTCCTATTCATTACCACATATCACACACAAATTGTCTTGGCTAATTCCCATATGCTTCAGCCTTTCCTTTGTCAGGAGTCGCTTGTGTGCTACTAGCCAACAAATGAAGCTGTGTTTAGGCATGTTCATTCCATTTCATACCTATCCTCTCTAAGGCCAGTCCTTCATAGCCCCTTTTTCCAGTTATAGCCACTGCTTAGTGTATATTCCCCAATAGCAGTTAGCCAATAGTTTTGTATATAACCTGCTGCAAATTTGTCTCTAATTGTACATATTTTCCTCTAGTACCAGCTGCAATCTTGAGGAGGTTTGTATTGCCACCATTCACTCCTTTTTAAGTAGATGTGATCCACCCATTGAACCCATAAGTTATCTGTTTTTGCTTCTATGTTCCATACATATGTTGCTACTGCCGCTTCATTCCATACAACTATATCATGTATCCATAGCTCACCCTGCCTCTTTGTTTTACACACCAAATCCATGAAATAAGTGGAGGTTTATTTGTGTGAGTCGTCCCA
The DNA here is from genome assembly GCA_005239525.1 of Nicotiana knightiana. Classification (NCBI taxonomy): domain Eukaryota; kingdom Viridiplantae; phylum Streptophyta; class Magnoliopsida; order Solanales; family Solanaceae; genus Nicotiana; species Nicotiana knightiana. Next base: position 182,322 of record ML404525.1, on the reverse strand, counting down.
TCCCATAAGAAATTCCTATACACTCCTATGATGCTTTTGATTATACACGTATCCTTTCACATTTGGTTCCGTTGATACGCTGGTACTGGAGTTTTGCAAGAGGTACAAAATTTGCCTCGGGTAGGTTCATCCACCTTTTTGGAGGATTGTGAGCCTTCTACATCATTTTGCAAACAACACGGAGGAGCCTTGATTCACAGTCGGCCACCTGCTCCGAGTCTACAACCTATGAATCTTCCGAGGAGGGTTAATCAAGATTGCCCATTCGGCAAATAAAGCTCAATTATCCTCCATTGACAAGAACAGGGGCCGAGGTTGGAAGGGTAGGTTTGTTCGGATAAAGACCGAGGACCTCATCCCTTCCTAGTACTTGTCGTTCCCCGAGAATAGGAACCCAAACTCTTAAGTCGTCAAAGTGCCTTTTTTTCATATACTCTTCTTTCCCATTATTTGTTTTATTTGACATGGAGTTGTTTCTCGAGTCCCCAACGCGTTCCCGCATTTTAGGGAGTGGGTTGAGGGAATAAGCAAAACTCACTTATCCCGAGTTTGAGTGGCGAAAGCTCTCTAAAGTCAAGTGGGAGGCTCGTTCTCACGGTGAGTTCCCCATCCTTTTTTGGTTGAATTTTTTATTCTGCAATGGTTACGACTAAGTCCTTTTTTTCACAAGTTTACCTAAGACTACAAAACTTTGAGAAATTAGCGAGGCCATGGCCTCGAATCCGTATACTAAACCCTCTATTTCACTACAGCATGTTGCCGAAGCTACTGCAAAGAAGGAGAGAAAATGAAGAAGAATAAAAAAAGATCTCCTGACTCCTCGGACGCTCTCGCCGAGGCTAAGAAGAAGAAAATGACAATGCTCAAGGTCAAAAGAGCTCCAAGAAGACTTTGAGTCCCCAGGTCTCGAACTTCGAAGCTATTCATCGGCTCAAGGACTTCCCCAAGGATGACGAAGACATGGAATTCGTTGTTCACGAACGGGTCGAAGCCACACAAGAATTGGTGGCCCCGGAGGGGGTGCTCGTAAGGCTGAATCCTTCTCAGCTCGGGAGCTCGAGGAGGAACATGTGGCCAGTACTTCTCAAGAAGCCCCTCCGGTATCGAGAATAATTTTTCTTGAAGATGAAGCTGTTATCCATATTCAAGAATCGCCGCCCCAGATGGAGGCCACTTTGAATGAACCTCAGATTGTTGAAGAGAAACCAACTGACGCGTCCCAGGCTATGGATGAAGCCCTTAACTCATTTTTTGAGGGTGTGGACATCGGCATGCTAGAGGATTACTCTGGATTTGGCCACCTGGAGATATAGGTGGCCAACCGGAAGCAGATGGGCTGAGTTCGAGCTTGAAGCTCGAGAAGTAGTTTTTGCCCTGAGTGTGGACTCTGAGCAAAAGAAGACGGTCATGTTCATGGTACTAGCGGATACCAACATGTTGTCCGAGCCAGTCGGAGTGGCTAACTATCTATCTTCCTTGGTAACTTAGGAAGACCAAGTGAAGATGACCGAGGTAGATGGGCCAAGTCTCTTCAACGAAGCTCAACAGGCTCTGAATCGAGTATACCCTTTTTCCTTTTCATATTAACGAGTTCATGTTGCCTCAATGGTTTTCTAATGATTTTGTATATCTCTGGCCGTGGTGCTTCACTAGTCGAGGATGGAGGTGAGTCACCTCGAGTTTGAGCTCAAGGAGTAGGTCCAGCAAAAAGAGATGTACAAAGCTCTCTGTGAGTAGAAGGATGAAGTCCTTAGGGACACATTTGACTGCTCCTCTCTCCAAGCAGAACTTGAGAAAGCCTAAAAAGAGGCTTTGAAAGCGAAATAGGACCATTCCTTTTTGGTTGAAAATGTAAGAGTGCTTGAGATCGATAATGAGAGGTTAAACGCAAATGCTAACATCACAACATCGTAGGTCCAAGAGAAAATAACCTTGATCGACCAGTTTAGGTTCGAAATGGATGAGGTCGAGGCATACATGTCCGTGATGGCGTCTAACGTTGAACCCGCTAGACAAGCCAACGTACACAATACCCTTAACGTATCAATATTTACATAATAGAAATAAATAAAACATCTTAGACTCCTTTTTCAATTGCGGAAGCAGATAAATTCTGAAATAACATATAACACCAAATAATACGATTCGTTTACATTATTCCAACACCTGGAGTCACTAACTCACGAACTGACTAAGAAGTTACTAAATACAAAGTCTGAAGAAACAATACAAAAACTGCCTTATAACTAAGGAAAACAAGAAATAATAGAAGAAAAGGATAGAAGAGACGCCAAGGCCCACGAACGTCTGCGGGTCTACCTTGTAATCTCTGAGTGGACTGAAGGATGCTCCCTCAATCAGTGTCCACCGAGTCTGACTGCGGGATCTGCACGACATAGAGAAGTGCAGGTGTAGCATCAGTACAACCGACCCCATGTACTGAGCAAGTGCCGAGCCTAACCTCGGCTGAAGTAGTGGAGAGGCTAGGCACGACGACGATAATCTACCTGTACAGTTCTACCAAAAAAAATATAGCAAGGAAGTGACAGTTATTTAATAGATAAGCAAGGGATACGGGGACAAGTAAGGGGCCGAGAGGTAACTAGCAAAAATGAAAGGTTGAACACATTAAGGAAACAAATAATGAATGGCACGGCATCACCCTTCGTGCTTTACTCTCGTCCTCACTATGCAACAGGTAAATATATATGAAATGATGGCAATAATAAATGAAGTGAATGGCCGCGGCATCACCCTTCGTGCTTTACTCTCGTCCTCACTATGCAACAGGTAAATATATATGAAATGATGGCAATAATAAATGAAGTGAATGGCCGCGGCATCACCCTTCGTGCTTTACTCTCGTCCTCACTATGCAACAGGTAAATATATATGAAATGATGGCAATAATAAATGAAGTGAATGGCCGCGGCATCACCCTTCGTGCTTTACTCTCGTCCTCACTATGCAACAGGTAAATATATATGAAATGATGGCAATAATAAATGAAATGAATGGCACGACATCACCCTTCGTGCTTTACTCTCGTCATCACTATGCAACAAGTAAATATATATGAAATGATGGCAGTAATAAATGCAATGAATGGCACGGCATCACCCTTCGTGCTTTACTCTCGTCCTCACTCTTCATTAGGTAAATATATATGAAATGATGGCAATGATAAAAAACATAAACATGGCACGGAATGTCCCCTCGTGCATCAACAATATAAAATATGGCACGGAATGTCCCCTCGTGCATAATCAACATAAACATGGCACGGAATGTCTCCTTGTGCATAAACAATATAAAATATAGCACGGAATGTCCCCTCGTGCATAAACAATATAAAATATGGCATGGAATGTCCCCTCGTGCATAATCAACATAAACATGGCACGGAATGTCCCCTCGTGCATAAACAATATAAAATATAGCACGGAATGTCCCCTCGTGCATAAACAATATAAAACATGGCACGGAATGTCCCCTCGTGCATAAAAAATATAAAATATGGCACGAAATGTCCCCTCGTGCATAATCAACATAAACATGGCACAGAATGTCCCCTCGTGCATAAACAATATAAAATATGGCACGGAATGTCCCCTCGTGCTTTTACTCTCTTCCTCACTATGCAATATATGATGAAATCAATATAAATCATGTCACGACATCACCCTTCGTGCTTTACACTCTTCCTCACCAATGCAATGACAATTATAAAAATGGTGAGGGATGCAGCATAGTGGAATCACAAATTGTGATCACCCGGCAAGGGGAAAATACTAGTCATTATCATAACAAATTTGCCCGGAAAGGGTCTCAGCTATAACCAACTTTTTAAAGTATAACCTTTATAGTTGGGTCCTCAATAAGACCATTACATCACAAGTTCATCAACGAGGATTTTCACAACAATCAACTTCCAAGTAGAGACAAATTCATGATACAATAGGTATGGAAGTAAGAACAAGAATTTCATAAAAAATAGACTCACGGGCGTGCTTGACACACAATGCATAGGTACTCGCCACCTCACCTATGCATTGAACATGATAAAAACTTAACACATAGCATACAATACCTATTCCCTCATCAAAGTTAGGCAAGACACTTACCTCGGGTCCAAAATATAGCAATCAACCCTCTAACACCGCCTTTCCTTTAGAATTCAACTCCGGAATGGTATTATCTAGACATTATTAACTCAAGTATATCAATAATGATTCAATAAATCAATTCCATAGCCTAATTACCCATTTCCATGCATTTTTCCAATAATAACAAAATTCAACCCCGGGCCCGCTTGGTCCAAACACGAGGCTCGGACCAAAACCCGACCACCCATACCCCCACGATTTCAAATATATAATTTATTTTGAAATACGACCCCAAATTGAGGTTGAATTTCCCAAAGTCTCATAATCCCTAACTCTACCCAAATCCCCTAATTTCTACTTGTTTTCATGATTCTAGGCCTATATTCTAGTGTTGATGAAGGAAAAATGGAAGAAATTGGAGTTGAAGTCACTTACCCAAGTGGTTATGGAGGAAGGATGGTTTGGAACTCGGCTATGGGGTTGGGAGAAGAAGAAGAAGATGAAAATTATGAAATTCCCATATGGAATTCTATTTTTGGGCTATTTAAATAACTAAGCGAATAATACTCTTCGCGTTCGCGGGCCAATGGCCGCGTTCGCGAAGGTTTGACTTTCCTGACTTACGCGTTCGCGACGCCTTGGCCGCGTTCCCGTAGGTTCAACTCCCCTGGCCTAAGCGTACGCGGTCCTATGATCGCGTTCGCGAAGAACAAACGCTACCCAACCCCGAGGCCCATCCTAACTCTATGCGTTCGCACCCTTGGGGACGCGTTCGGTAGAGACACTAGCCAGGCCACAATAATTACCCTTTGTGAACGCGGGCAATACACCAGACACCAGAAAACAGTCCAAACACCAGATATTTCTAACTTTATACACCTCGCTAACTACCCGAAACTTACCCGAGCCCTCGGGTCTAATAACCAAAAACACACATGACTCCCAAATCATTATATGGACTTATTCAAGTACTAAAACCACCGAAATAACATCAAAATCAATGAATTAAACACTAAAATCTATTAAAATCCTCAAAAGCTTCATTAAACTCTAACTCTTCCATTTTCGATCCGAAACTCGTCAAATCAAGTCCGTTTTACACCAAACTTTACAGATAATTCATATAGCACATATTAAACCTGTTCTGGGCTCCGGAACCATAATACGGGCCCGACAACACAGTTTTCACATCAATTATCATTTTCAAAAGTCTTTATTATTTCCAGAAAACAATTTTCTTTAAAAATTCATTCCTCGGGCTTGGGACCTCGGAATTCGATTCCGGGCATACGCCCAAGTCCCGTATTTTCCTACGGACCCTCCGGGACCTTCAAATCATGGGTCCGTATCCGTTTACCAAAAATATTGACCAAAGTCAAACAATTAATCATTATGAAATCAACTTTTCATCATGTTTTCACCTAAAAGCTTCCCGGCTACACGCTCGGGCTATGCACGCATATCAAGGTGAGATTAACGGAGGTTTTCGGGGCCTCGAAACACAGTTTCTGCTAAATTACACAAGATGACCCTTTGGGTCACACAATACATCTGATGAGTTGAGGGGAAAAATGGATCTCCTAGCATCAGATCCAGATACCACCAAAGAGGACCTGGCATCGACCAAAGTACAGCTCTGAGTGATGAGAGAAAAGGCCGTTACAGAATGTGACGCTCTCGACCAAGAATATACTTTGTTGAAGTCCAAATTGGAGGTGTCTTCGAACGAGGCCTCTGAAGCCTAGGACATGTTGGCCCACTACAAGACTAATGTTGAGATAGCCGAAGCCTGTATTATAACGAAGGATGAGTACGTAAAGTGTCTATCTCGGAGAGAGACTCTCAAGGAGATACAAGCCCGGGGGTCCACTTAGGGCCGAGATTGAAGAGGCCAAGAGGCTCGAAGCCAAGGCCAAAGCGAAGTACTAGCCCGATAGTTCGAATAGCGAGCTGGGCTCTAATGAAGACTAGGTAGGAAATGCCTTAGCTTATTTTTGTCTTTTCTTGTAGTTGTGCACTTTGTAATTTGGGGCGATTTTATCGTGACCCTATAAATACCTTTTGGTAAATATATCTATACATGAAAATTCCCTTCGGCTACATATTGTGTTCTCTAACTTTTCTGCATTTTCTTATGTTTAGGACTCATGATATATAACTTGTGTCTCGGACTTAATATATCATCGATGCCTTAGTATAAAATTTGGCATCACTTAAATTGTTCATTTCCGAAGCCCGGATAGGGCATGGATTAAATAACGACTCCGAGTTGCTTTAACTTCAGAGGACCCGATAAAAAATAAAATGAAGTGTTTATTTAAATATTCGAATGATTTATCCGGACACAACTAATCTTTGTCGAAGGTGTCTCTTTTCATGGCCGTAATGTGAGACCAATTGAATTGATCTGATCGGACGTAATATTTAATGGATTTAAAATGTGTAGGACCTTACTTGTTATATGCACGAACTCAGACGTCTCCGAGTCGTTTATACATCATGATCGAAACCCCAGGGTTTCATATCTTAAGCTGGTTGTGGCCTTTCGTATTTAGGCCCTACTTTGTAGACTCAGTGCCTTCGAGATTTAGTAGCCCGATTTTCCCGATCTTATTATCGGGCAGCAGTCCTCGGTTTCAGTTGACCCGTAGGCTTAAGGGTCTTTAGAAGACTAGGAACGGTCTCGTGGACTTATTACTGCCTTCGGTCTCATACCTCCGGTTAATGATGACCTGAAGGCCTAGAATGTTAACCCAACATTTATTCTAAGTGACATAACGGTACTATTGCTCGTGTAAGGAAGAATTAATGAAGTATAGAAGGTGAATTGTCTCACTTTATTAATTCAAATATAGTGCACATAATCGAAGATACAAAATTATCTATCATGGAGAGAATGGACTATTTGGGCATGATTCGTTTGATTGGTTGGCCCTAAAAACAGATCCTGATGTCCAAGACTTGGATTTTGATATCGAGTAAAATTGTCTTCGAAGTTCCTGAATTCAGATCTCCGAATCTTGACTTAGGGTGTGATATTCCCTTAGTGCTTGAGGCCGTATTTTGAGGGCTCGAGTACTATTGATCTGATACGGATTGTCCTGAGTACCTGGTTCTAGACCGATCTTCAAAACTAGAGTAGCACACTTGTTGTTGCCTCATTAAAAAGCTTTTCGTAAAACCCACTTCGGGAAAAAATTGGTCAAAGGGAAAAAAGTGCAACATGTGCTTTCAGACCTAATTCTTTGACTTGACTTCGATTGTGTACCTGCACGGGGTAGCTCGAAGAATAATAAACATTTAAAGTAATTTAGGTATTCATACCTCGGCAGTAGTACTGCTTCAAATGTTTCACATTCCAGTTGTTTTGCAGTTGTACGCCTTCCTAGTCTCAAGCTGGTATGAGTCTTTTCCGGTTATACCGGTGACTCTATATGGCCCTTCCTAGTTCGGGTCCAGTTTCCCATCATTAGGGTTCTTGGTATGCAGTGTGACTTTACTCAACACTAAGTCCCCAACTTGGAAGTGTTGAAGGTTTTCCCTTCGGTTGTAGCATCTTCCCATTTGCTTCTTTTGAGCTGCTAAACAAACCAGGGCGGCTTCTCGCCTTACATCCACTAAATTTAGACTTGTGGCCATGGCCACATCGTTCAATGTCTCTATAGCATATCAGAACCTTAAGGTCGATTCTCCCACCTCTACCAGAATCAGAGTCTCAACGCCATATACTAGAGAGAATGGTGTTTCACCGGTACTCGACCTCGAAGATGTTCGATATGCCCATAGGACCTCGGGCAGAATTTCTTTCCACTTTCGTTTTGAGTCGATCAACCTTTTCTACAGGTTCAACAGTATAGTTTTCTTTATCGACTCCACTTGACCGTTCACACTCGGATGATAAGGGGTCGATAAAATCTTTATGATTTTGTGATCTTCAAATATTTTTATTAACCTTGCAACCGATGAGTTGTCTCCCGTTGTTACATGTAATTTTGGTGGATATCCCGAACCGACATAGTATATGATTCCATGAAGTCGATAACCTTCTCTAACTTTCTCAAATGCATGTGCTTCAACCCATTTGGAGAAGTAATTGTTCATGAGCAATATGTACTGAGCTTTTTCGGGTGCCCATGGTAAAGGGCCTACAATATCCATCCCCCACTTCATGAATGACCAAGGGGAAAGACCAGGTGAAGCATCTCCCTCGGTTGGTATATCATTGGGTCATTCCTTTGACATTCGTGATATTCTTTGACATTCGTTGAACAAAGTTCTTCACATCCTTCTCCATTTCGTTCCAGTAATATCTGGCCCTGATCAATTTCTGAGCTAACGATTCTGCTCCCGAATGGTTCTCGCAAGTCCCCTCGTGGACCTCCCTCATCATGTAATCGGTCTCTCCAGGCCTCAAACATCATGCTAGTGGTCCAAATAATTATCATAGGTATAGTTGACCGTCAATCAAGATAAACCTAGCAATCTTTAGTTCGAATGGCCCTTGATTCTTTAGGGTTTGAAGGCAACTTCCCCTTTTGAAGGTATTCCACGTACTTGTTTTGCTAGTCCCAAGTTAGACTTGTTGAGTTTACCTCTGCATGACTTTCATCTATCACTGAGCCCATCAATTGCACCACCTGTGTGGAGTTGAATTCATCGGAGTCGACTGGATCCTAAATTAGCTAACGCATAGTCCTCGTTATTCTGATCTCGGGGCACATGTTGTAACGTCCACTATTTTGAACCGATGAAACATCACTTGCAATTTATCCAAGTATCTCCACATCCGGTCTTTTTTGACTTCGAACGTGCCATTAACTTAGTTAACAACGAGGAGGGAATCACACTTGGCTTTGATAGCCAGCTCTAGAACTGCAATCATAGCCTCATATTCAACTTCATTGTTAGTCAATTTCACAGTTCTAATAGACTTCCTTATTATATTACCCGTGGGTGGTTTTAGTATGATTCCCAAAATAGGGTCTAGACCCCCAAGCTAGTCCTTGAGGCAAGTAATCATTCTGTATCGGACTCGGAATCAAAGTCAATGTTAAATCAGCCATGAAGAATGCCAAAATCTATGAATTTATAGCTATTCGGGGTTTGTATTCAATATTGTACCCTCTAACCTCTACGACACAGTTTTCCAGCCGGTTTGGAGAGCTCGTGTTTATGCATAACATTCCTTAGCAGGTACGAAATTATGACACATATAGGGTGACACTGAAAATATGGTTTTAGTTTCCTAGATGCGCTTAACAAGGTAAGTTTTAATTTATCTAGATGTGGATACCTCGTTTCGGCATCACTTAGGGTTCTACTAACATAATAGATTGGAAATTATGTACCTTATTCTTCCCGGACCAGGACCCCACTTACCGCTACCTCGGGCAGTGCTAACTAAAGGTACAATTGCTCGTTTTCCTTTGAGGTGTGCAACAAATGAGGGCTTGATAATCGTTTGAGTTCCTCCAAAACCTTTCGGTACTCTGGGGTCCAAGTGAAGTCGCTCTTTTTTTTAGCAATGAGAAAAATCGGTGGCTTTTGTCCGACGACCAGGAAATGAATTTGCCCATTGCGGCTATTCTCTCGGTCAGCCTTTGCACTTCCTTGACGTTGTTGACCATGATGATATCTTCTATGGCCTTTATATTTTTCGGGTTGATTTCTATTCCCCGGTTAGATACCATGAAGCCGAGGAACTAGCCCGACCGACTCCTCAAGCACACTTCTCCGGGTTCAGCTTCATATTATACTTCCTCAGTATGTCGAAGGTTTCCTATAAATGTTTCAAATGGTCCTATGCTCGTAGGGACTTGACCAACATATCTTCAATATAAACCTCCATTGATTTATTTATTCCTCGAACATACTGTTAACTAGGCGTTGATACGTGGAACCGACATTTTTTAACCCAAATGGTATCATGTTATAACAATAAGTTCCGAACTTAGTTATGAAAGCAGTTTTCTCTTGGCGACCCCCATCCATTTATTTGGTTATACTTAGAATAGGCATCGAGAAATCTTAGCATCTAGTGCTCTACTGTCGCATTGATCATTCAGTCGATGTTAGGCAAAGGAAACGAGTCCTTTGGGCATGCCTTATTCGAATCATTATAATATATGCACATTCTTAGTTTGTTTCCCCTTATAGGTACGACGACTACGTTAGCTTGCCAATCCGGGTATAAACTTCCTGAATATAACATATTTTTAAGAGTTTAGATACTTTGTCTTTGATGAACGTGTGCTTGACTTCGGACTGTGCCCTCTTCTTCTGTTTAAGCAGATGGGAATTCAGGTCCAAACTCAATTTGTGAGTTGTTATCTCTGAAGGGATTTTTGTCATATCTAAGTGCGACCAGGCAAAACAATCGGCATTAGCTTTCAGAAAATCAATGAGTTTTTTTCTGAGCGCGGGGGATTAACCCCATTACCAGATATATCTTTCTATCCGGAAGGTGCTCGAACAATATGACCTGTTCCAATTCCTCGATTGTTGACTTGGTAGTATCGGTGTCATCAGGTGCTACGAAGGATCTAGGGACCCTGAAGTCATCTTCCTGATTTGTTAGATCTTCCTCCAATTTTTCTGGCTCGGTCGGAGCCGAGACTTGTGATTGTTATTTGATGTTTTTCTCTTCAATCAGTCCCTAACCTTTTGATGTCGTGATTGCGGGAACGGGGATCACTTCCTCGACAGTGAACATCTCATTTGTGGCCGGTTGTTCCCGTATACCGTTTTGATTCCATCTATGGTTGGAAATTTCAATGGTTGCTGCAAGGTCGAAGGTATCGCCCTCATGTCGTGGATGCACAGTCTCCCAAACAAGGCGTTGTACCTCATATCCCCCTCGATTATATAACTTCGTCTCCTAGGTGGTTCCGGCTGTGTTGATCGGTAGATCGATTTCACCCTTCGTTGTCTCACATGCCATAGTGAACCCGTTCAGTACTCGAACTTCTAGTACGATCTGATCCAACAACCCAGTTGTTCCAAGACTCACCATCAGATGATGTTGGCCGAACTACCTGGATCAATTAACACACGCTTAACTCGAGATTTATTAATAAGTACATATATTATCAGTGCATCGTTGTGAGGTTGAATGATGCCCTCGGCGTCCTCGTCACTATATGAGATGGATATTTTTGGGACATAATCTCGAGTTCGACTTTCTCTTGTGATATAAACTTTGGTGCGTTTTATCATTGGTCCTGGTGGAACGTCTATTCCTCCGATAATCATGTTTATCACATGTTGATGTTCTTCCTGATCGATCTGTTTGTTGGTGCCCATGTTTTTTTAAATGATATTTGGCTCGCTCACTTAGGAATTCTCGAAGATGACCATTTTTGAACATATTATCCACTTCCTCCCTTAACTGTCGACAATCCTCGGTGTTGTTCCCGTGAGTATTGTGGTACTTGCATATTAAATTATGATCCCTTTGTGCAGGATCAAAAAAGAGTGTCCCCGGCCACTTGGTCTCCTTGATGCGACCGATGGCTGACACTATACTTGTTGCATGCACATTGAAGTTATATTCTGATAGTCTCGGGGCATCTTTGCCCCGGGGTGCTCTGTCGAAATCGTTTCTATTTACCAACCCTCGATTTCCTGGACCCTGATCATTTATTCTATAGTTCCTGTTCATATAACGACTGGTTATGTTCCACCTTCTATCTGAGTGGTAAGGATGGTATCGATCTTGGGGCGGCCTCGACTCCTGTTCAACCATTCTTGTAGACTCGTCATTTGATCTATTGGATAAACCGACCCCGAGGGTGCCCCTAACTGGTCATCCTCGAATGTGATCTCTGATTAATGCATGTTGTGTACATCGTCCCAAGTAACCTCTGGGTACTCTACTAAATTTTGCTTCAATTGTCGAGACGCAATCGAACTTCGGGGGTTGAGCCCTTAAGTAAATGCCTTAATGGTCCAATTGTATGCAACCAGGGCAAGGTCCCCTCGAGGTCGTTGCCTTTGTTGCACACGTGTAGGATGTTACATGCTCGTTTAGATCTATGGTCCCGTTGTATTTAAGAATATCGGGTATCCAGAACCTTTTCAAAATTGGCTTTAGTGTCGCCCACGGGGGGAAAGGTTTATGAATCCGGTCCCTTCAATATCGGAGGTGCTTCCGAGATCTAGCCGACCCTCAAGTTGTAAGTTTCCACTTTCTTGTATCTTCTTTTCGCCGGATTCCACCCGCTTTATCAGTGTCTCGAGCATTTTCATAACCTAGAAAGTTTCCCCGTGTCCTGACCTATCGGATTCCATGATAATCCGTTCTTCCCTTCAAGTGTTTTCGCCAACCCGTTGGTGTTCAGCCACGTTATTTGCGTGATTTCGACTCTATCATTGTTCTATGGAAATTTTCTGAGCTTGCAACATCTCAAAAATCAAACGCAAGCTAACCCCATCACCCTCCCTTCGGGTGCCTCGCAAGCCGATAGCCGAGGTGCCCCGTGAATGTTATTATCGGGATCTGTTGGTAAGATTATGATGATAGCAACCTGTGAATTGTCATCGATCGGGTCAGCGATCGGAACGCCATTGGGGTGGACAGGGGGTATGTTGTTGCTGGGCACCATGTTGTTTTTTTCACCGTGGTTGCCTGATTCGGTGTCAACACTTAAGTGAGTAGATTGAGAGTTTGACATATTAAATAATCCTTCAATCATACTTCAAAGAACAAGTGTAAAATAGAGTGTGTTATAAAGATTCGTATTAAATCACTATTATCCTTAGCCCCACGGTGGGCACCAAACCGTTTACCCTTAAAATGGAATATAATTGAATTTGTAAGTGGTTTAAATGATACGTCGTTTAATTTAACATGAACGATCGAAGAACAAGAAGTAATTGAATTAAAAAGAGATAAAACAATCAAACCAAACGTGATGAAGTAACTTGGTCTGGTGTTAATTTTTAAAGCCAAAAAGTTGGTTCCAATTGAGCCCTCGGAATAGAGCTCGGCTTCAGCCAAGTAGATGAACAACTGAAGAACACTTGAACAATTGTGTCACGGTCCGAGATTTCCACTGTCGGGATCGTGATGGAGCCTAACATCACACTTTCGAGGCAAGCCAACATTAGAGATTATTTATCTATTTATATCCATTTTTAGCAATTAGCATTGAACAAACAAAATAAAGCGGGATAACTATAAAGATATATATAGATATGGAAGACATTTACGTATTACTTCTACCTAGAAACCTGGTGTCACAATTCACGAAATCTCTATGATTTATCTACAAACATGTGTCTAAAGGAAAATTTACATATGTTTTTGGAAAAAAATAAAAAACAGTAATAAAGAGATGTAGGAGGGCACGTCAGGGCCTGCGGACGCCAGCAGGACTACCTCGGGTCACCAACTCTAAGCCTGAGCCAAAACTCTCGATCAGCCACTACCTGCTCCGAAATCTGCACAAGAGTGCAGAGTGAAATATCAGTACAATCGACCTCATGTACTGGTAAGTGCTGAGCCTAACATCGACGAAAGTGTGACGAGGCTACGGCAGGGCATTCACAATATAAGATACAAACGATAAATAATAAAGGCAGAAAGGAGAACAATATAATCTTAAAGCCGTAAATTGAAAGAATAAATACATAACCTCTCTGTTTTATCAACATCAGGCTACAACAAATCCTTAGGCGAAATACAAAACAACCGAATAATTTACACGGTCAGAGAAGAATACGTAAACACATAAATTGATGCGGCGCACATCTCGATCCCAACAATCCTCCCTTATTCCTCCGTACTAATTACATTAAAGGCAAATAATATATATGTATGTTGCGGCGTGCAACCCGATCCCACCAATCCTCGCTTATTCCTCCTTAACAACTACAATAAGTATATAATATATATAGATGTTGCGGCGTTAAACCCGATCCCTCCAATCCTCTCTTATTCCTCAACATTTACAATAAGAAACTTATATATATATATATATATATATGCGTGTGTGTGTGTGTGTTGCAGCGTGCAACCCGATCTAATCATATAATATTATATACACACAGAGTACAAAAGTTTCACAAAAATTCACACAAGTCCCTTAACTACGCTTGAAATTTGGAACAAAGCAACCGGGAGCCGTATAAACTATAAAACTCAGTAAGTTTACTATTACTCAGCGAGACCAATCCAGGATATCACAGAAATTGCCAATAAGAACAATTTAAACCAAATAAAGGGGAAGCAATAATCCTACAGAGAAACAAATATCTAACAGGTAACAATCAAGCACGGAATTACAGTTAGACATGTAATAAGTAAGGCAAGAACGAAACGATATAAGGGAAAACGGAAGAAAACATGGAAAACAGGCAAATTGGCGGCGCATAGGTACTCGTCACCTCACGTATACACTGCTCACATGATTTATCACATAAAAAAACTAATTCAAAGGTTCCTAAACCCTCAAGTTAAGGTTATACACAACACTTACCTCGTTCCAAATATCACTCAACGTTCAATCACAACCTTGCCTTTCAAATTAGCCTCCAAGCCAACAATATCTAGCAAATTACCAACCAAATGATTGAATATAAGCCTTAGAAATCATCCACGATAACTACTTTTCAATTTAGTTCATTTTCTTGAAAAATTCAACAAAATTCAACACCCGGGCCCGCTTGGTCCAACCCCGAAATTCGGACAAAATCCGATTACCCATTCTTTTACCGAGAAAATCCTAGATCCTATGTTGAAATCTTACTAAAAGAAGCTAAAGATTGAAAGAAATGAGTTAAGAATCATTTACCTATGATTTGGGGAAGAAATGGTCTTTGGAAAATTGCCCCTTGAGGTTTAGGTTTCGAAAATTTGGGAAATGAATAAAAAATCTCGTCTAAGTCCCTTTTACACAGCTGCGACCTGGGCTTCGCAAATGCGAAAGATCTATCGCAATTGTGAATCCCTTCACAGTCTTGGTGCCTTCGCAAATGTGAGGAAAGTGCGAGTAAAACATCGCATTTGCGATCCTGACCCTTCCCAGACTCCCTTCGCATTTGCGAAGGTAACCTCGCAAATGGGAGAACTACTGACCCAACTTTTTCTTCGTATTTTAGATGAAAGCCTCGCAAATGCAGAACCTGCAGGGTTCATAATTGCGATGCCTGATAACGAAAAAGCGAGATCAGAGTCCTACAACCAGTTCAGCTACACTAGCAAAATTTTCTATGTTCCAAAACACCCCATAGCATATCGGAAACTCACCTGAGCCCTCAGGGCTCCAAAGAAAACATGCACACAAGTCTTAAAACATCATATGATCTTGTTCGTGCGATCAAATCGCCAAAATAACACCTAGAACTACGAATTTAGCACCAAAACCTATGAGTTTCTCAAGAACATTTCAAAATTACTATTTTCTCAACCGGATGTCTGAATCACGTCAAATCAGTTCTGTTTTTCACCAAATTTTACAGGTAAGGTATAAATATCATAACGGACCTATACCGGGCTCTGAAATCAAAATACGGACCCGATACCAATACAATCAACTATTAACCATTTTCTTAAAACGTTTATAATTTAAGTCTTTCAATTTAAATCAAAAATTTATTTCCCGAGCTAGGGACCTCGGAATTCGACTTCGAGGAAACGCCCAGGTGTCATATTTTACTACAGACCCACCGGGACCGTCAAAACACGAGTCCGGGTCCGTTTACTCAAAATATTGACTGAAGTCAACTAAAAATTATTTTTATAGTAAAAAATAATTGTTTCTTCAATTTTCCACACAGAAGCTTTCCAGAAACATGCCTGGACTGCGCACGCAAATAGAGGAGGGTAGAAATGAGATTTTTAAGGCTAACGAGCGCAGAATTGAGTTCTAAAACACAAGATGACCCTTTGGGTCATCACAATCTCCACCTCTAAAACAAACGTTCGTCCATGAAAAGACATAGAAAAGTACATTTAATGGCCAATAGGTGGGGATATCTACTACGCTTGTCCAGCTCGGACTCCCAAGTAGCTGCCTCAATAGTCTGCCCTCTCCACTGCACTCGAACTGAAGGATAACTCTTTGACCTGAGCTGGCGAACCTGCCGGTCTAGAATGGCTACTGGATCCTCCTCGTAAGTCAAATCCATGTCTAACTTGACAGATCTGAAATCTAAATCGTGGGACGGGTCACCATGATACTTCCGGAGCATGGACACATGGAATACTAGATGAACTGATGATAACCCTGAAGGCAACGCAAGTCTATAAGCCACCTCTCCCACTATATCGAGATTTTGAAAAGGTTCGATATATCTAGGGCTCAACTTGCCCTTCTTACCAAATCTCATGACACCCTTCATAGGTGACACCCGAAGCAACACCCTCTACCTGACCATGAATGCCACATCACGAACTCTACGGCCGGCATAGCTCTTTTGCCTAGACTGAGTTGTGCGAAGTCGATCTTGTATAATCTTGACCTTGTCCAAGGCCTCCTGCACTAGATCTGTAACCAATAACCGAGCCTCTCCCGGATCAAACCACCCAACTGGCGACTTGCACCATCTACCATATAATGCCTCATAGGGATCCATCTGAATGCTCGACTGGTAGCTGTTGTTGTAGGCGAATTCTGCAAGGGGAAAAAACTGATCCCACGATCCTCCAAAATCTATAACACAAGCGTAGAGCATATCCTCCAAGATCTGAATAGTACGCTCAGACTGCCCGTCCGTCAGAGGATGGAATGTTGTGCTCAGCTCAACCTGTGTACCCAACTCACGCTGTACTGCCCTCCAAAAGTGCGTGGTAAACTGCGTACCTCGATCAGAAATGATAGACACGGTCACACCGTGAAGACGAACAATTTCCCGAATATAAATCTTTTCCAACCGCTCCGAAGAATAGGTGACTTCCACAGGAATGAAGTGCGCTGACTTAGTCAGCCTATCCACAATAACCCACGCGACGTCGAACTTTCTCTGAGTCCAATGGAGCCCAACAACAAAGTCCATAGTGATACACTCCCACTTCCACTCAAGAATCTCCATCTACTGAAGCAAACCACCTGGTCTCTGATGCTCATACTTCACCTGCTGACAATTCTTTGGGGTGCCCGGGTGAATAGAATACTGAGAACTATGATCCTCCCTGAGGATCAACTCACGAAGCTCATCAACATTAGGCACACATAGGCGACCCTGCATCCTCAACACTTCATCATCTCCGACAGTAACCTGCTTGGCACCACCGTGCCGAACTGTTTCCCTAAGGACCAATAAATGAGGGTCGTCATACTGCCGATCTCTGATACGCTCAAACAAGAAAGACCGAGTGACTGTGCAAGCTAGAACACGGTTGGGCTCTGAAATATCCAACCTAACAAACTGGTTGGCCAAAGTCTGATAATCTGAAGCTAACGGCCTCTCACTGACTGGAATGAATGCAAGACTGCCCATGCTCACTGCCTTCCTACTCAATGCGTTGGCCACCACATTGGCCTTTCCTGGATGATACAATATGGTGATATCATAGTCTTTAAATAGCTCCAACCATCTCCTCTACCTCAAATTGAGGTCCTTTTGTTTGAAGAAATACTAAAAGCTGCGATGATCCATGAAAACCTCACACGACACGCCATAAAGATAGTGCCTCCAATCTTCAGTGCGTGAACAATGGCTGCCAACTCTAAATCATGAAAACGGTAATTCTTCTCATGAACCTTCAATTTTCGAGACGCATATGCAATTACCATGCCCTCCTGCATCAGTACTGCTCCGAGTCCAACATGGGAGGCATCACAATATATTGTGTAAGATCCTGAACCTGATGGTAACACTAACACCGGCGCTGTAGTCAAAGCTTTCTTGAGCTTGTGAAAGCTCGCCTCACACTCGTCCGACCACTTGAATGGGGCACCCTTCTAGGTCAACCTGGTCATCATAGCTGCTATAGATGAAAATCCCTCCACAAACCGACGGTAATAACCCACCAAACCCAAGAAGCTCCTGATCTCCGTAGCTGAAGTGGGTCTAGGCCAGTTCTTGACTTCCTCAATCTTCTTAGGATCTACCTGAATATCCTCTGCTTATATGACGTGACCCAATAAAATTACTGAATCCAACCAAAACTCGCACTCCCAAAATTTAGCATACAACTGACTGTCCCTCAAAGTCTGGAGCACTATCCTGAGGTCTACTCATGCTCCTCCCGACTGCGGGAGTATATAAAAATGTCATCAATAAACACAATCATAAAGGAATACATATAAGTCTTGAACACTCAGTTCATCAAGTCCATAAATGATGCGGGGGCACTGGTCAACCCAAAAGACATCACCAGAAACTCATAGTGCCCATACCGCGTCCGAAAAGTTGTCTTAGGGACATCGGATGCCCTAATCTTCAACTGCTGGTAGCCAGATCTCAAATCAATCTTCGAAAACACCTTAGCACCCTCAAGCTGATCAAACAAATCATCAATCCTCGGCAGCAGATACTTGTTCTTGATGGTGACTTTGTTGAACTGTCGATAGTCTATACACATTCTCATAGACCCATCCTTCTTATTCACAAATAACACTGGTGCACCCTAGGGCGAGACACTAGGTCTAATGAAGCCCTTATCAAGCAAATCCTGCAACTGCTCCTTCAACTCTTTCAACTCTGGCGGGGCCATCTGGTATGGCGGAATGGAAATGGGCAGAGTGCCCGGAGCCAAATCAATGCAAAAGTCTATATCCATGTCGGGTGGCATCCCTGACAGGTCTGCAGGAAATACCTCAGGAAACTCACGAACAACAGGAACAAAATCCATAGTGGGAACCTCAGCACTAGAATCACGAACATAAGCCAAATAGGCCAATCACCCCTTCTCGATCATATGTCGAGCCTTCATATAAGAAATAACCCTGCTGGTAGAATGGCCAGGAGTCCCTTTCCACTCTAATTGAGGCAACCCTAGCAAGGCTAATTCACTGTCTTGTCATGACAGTCCAGAATAGCGTGATAATGTGATAGCCAATCCATGCCCAATATAACATCGAAATCGACCATATCAAGGAACAGAAGATCTACAGTGGTCTCAAGACTCCTAATAGTGACCACATACGAACGATATACACGATCTACAACAATAGCATCTCCCACCGGTATGGACACATATACAGGGGAACAAAAGGAATCACGAGGTACAACCAAGTATAAAGCAAAATAAGATGATACATAGGAGTAAGTAGACCCCGAATCGATTAGAACTGAAGCATCTCTACTGCAAACTGAAACAGTACCTATAATGACGGCATCAGATGACTCAAACTCAGGTATGGATGGGGAAGCATAACATCGGGGATGAGCCCTACCGCTCTGAATCATAACCCTAGACCTGACCTCCACCTCTAATAGGCGGTGCAACTATTGGTGCCGGAACCATGGCATGAGTACCCTGATGCTGTTGCTGAACACCCAATAATCTCGGGCAGGTCCTCCGAACATGCTCATAATCACCACACTCAAAACATCCATCCTGATATTGTGGATGTGGAAACTGAGACTGGCCCTGATGAGCCGGCTGATCACGATAAGAACTCTGAAGTGGAGGTGCTCTGATAGGAGCTGGTGGTGCACTATAGGCTCGCTGCCCAGAAGGAGGTACATAAGAACCGAGACCACCTGAGGCACCGTAGGATGCCTGGAGTGCTGAATGGAATAGCCTAGGAGGATGGACTCTACCAAAAATACCCCTACCTCCAGATGAGGCAACATTGAACCCACCAGAATGACGAGGTCTCTTATCTAACCCCTGACCTCCCTGTCCAAGAACCATCTCCACCCGTCTGGCTACATCGGCCGCATCCTGGAAAGAAATCTCGCTCCCAGTCTCCTTGGCCATCTGCAATCTAATAGGCTGAGCAAGATCCTCAATAAACCTCCTCACCTGCTCGTTCTCTGTGGAAAGCAAAAGAATATCATGACGGGCCAAATCCACGAAATGAGTCTCATACTGACTAATAGTCATGCTGTCCTGTTCTCTAAGAAGAGATCCAAGTAAGAGCAGGCGACCCAGCTAGTCTGGTCAATAACTAATCCCTCCACCATTTCTTGGCGGAATCAATCATCTGAAAAGCAGGAAAGTCTACCCCATTGGTCTCCAATATACCCATGTTCCGAAGAACCTCGTGACATCTATCAAGATACTTCTGGGGATCCTATGAAGTAGTACAAATGCAAAAAATTGGAAAGAGATTAGTAAACCTATCCAATCTCCACAAATCCTCAGAGGACATAACTGACCCATCAACGGGCTGTGCCGGAGCAACCGGCTGAAATACTCTGACTGGATAAGCTGCTGCAGTCTGAAACTGGGGAGCCATCTGCTCCGGAGTGTGAGTAGCAGGAGTCTGGGCTCCTCCTCCAGCCTGAGATATGGCTAGTGCCATGGGGAATGCGCTAGTCTGGGCCACACTCTCCATAAGGACCACTAATCGGACCAAGGCATCCTGAAGCACTGGGGTGGCAATAAACCCCTACGGGACCTGAGCTGGTCCGGCAGGAATAGTCTGAGCTGGAACCTCATTGTCGAACTCTACCTGAGGCTCCACAGCTGGAGCTGCTGCTCGGGCCTTGGGCTGAGCCTTGCCCCTACCGCAGCCTCTGGAACGGCTTCGGCCTTGACCTCTGCCCCTCGTAGGAGCTGCTGTTAGAGGATCCGACTGCTGATCAGAAGAAGAAATGGTACGTGTTCTCGCCATCTGCGAGAGAATAAGAATATAAGAGTTCAGTCAGTATTGAGATAACAAGCTTCACACGACATATTTGAATAAAAGTGAACTTGTTCCAAATTTCATAGCCTCTGGGAGATAAGTACAGACATCTCCGTACCGATCCCCCAGACTCTACCAATCTTGTCTATGAATTTCGAGACCTAAGCAACCTAGTGCTCTAATACCAACTTGTCACGACCCAAAATTCCCACTGTCAGGATCGTGATGGCGCCTAACATCACACTTGCCAGGCAAGCCAACGTTAGAGATTATTTAGCCATTTATATCCATTTTTTGCAATTAGAAGTGAAAAGACAAAATAAAGCGGGATAACTATAAAGATATATATAAATATCGAAGACATTTACTTATTACTTCTACCCAGAGACCTGGTGTCACAATTCACGAACTCTCTATGATTTATCAACAAACATGTGTTTGAAAGAAATTTACATCAGTTTTTGGAAAGAAAGAAAAACAGTAATAAAGAGATGTAGGAGGAGACGTCAGGGCCTACGGACGCCAGCAGGACTACCTCGGGTCTCAGACTCTAAACCTGAGCCAAAACTCTCGATCAGCCAGTACTTGCTCCAAAATCTGCACAAGAGTACAAAGTGCAGTATCAATATAACCGAGCCCATGTACTGGTAAGTGTCGAGCCTAATCTCGACGAAGGTGTGACGAGGCTATGGCGGGGAACTCACAATATAAGATACAAATGATAAATAATAAAGGCATAAAGGAGACAATATAATCTTAAGGCCGTAAATTGCAAGAATAAATACATAACCTCTGTGTTTTATCAACATGTGGCTACAAAAAATCTTTAGGTGAAATGCAAAACCACCGAATAATTTACACGGTTAGAGAAGAATACATAAAAACATATATTGATGCGACGCGCATCCCGATCCCACCAATACTCCCTTACTCCTCCGCACTAATTACATTAAAGGCAAATAATATATATGTATGTTGCAGCATTCAACCCGATACCACTAATCCTCCCTTATTCCTCCGTAACAACTACAATAAGTATATAATATATATAGGTGTTTCAGCATTCAACCCAATCCCACCAATCCTCCTTNATATATATGTGTGTGTGTGTGTGTGTGTGTGTGTGTGTGTGTGTGTGTGTGTTGCGGCGTGCAACCCGATCCCACCAATCCTCCCTTATTCTTCCTGTTGCGGCGTGTAACCCCATCCAATCATATAATAATAATATACACACAGTGTATGGATGTTTCATAAAAATTCACACAAGTCCCTTACCAACGCTTGAAATTTGAAACAAAGCAACCAGGAGACGTATAAACTGTAAAACTCAATAAGTTTACTACTACTCAGCGAGACCAATCAAGGATATCACAGAAATTGCCAATAAGAACAATTTAAACCAAATAAAGGGGAAGCAATAATCCTTCGGGGAAACAAATATCTAACATGTAATAATCAAGCACGGAATTACAGTTAGACATGTAACAAGCAAGGAAAGAAGGAAACGATATAAGAGAAAATGGAAGAAAACAGGTGAAACAGGCAAATTGGCGGCGTATAGGTACTCGTAACCTCACGTATATGCCGCTCACATGATTTATCACATAACAAACTAATTCAAAGGTTCCTAAACCCTCGAGTCAAGTTTAGACACAACACGTACCTCGTTCCAAATATCACTCAACGTTCAATCACAACCTTGCCTTTCAAATTAGCCTCCGAGCCAACAATATCTAGCAAATTACCAACCAAATGATTCAATATAAGCCTTAGGAATCATCCACGATAACTACGTTTCAACTTAGTTCATTTTTGAAAAAGTCAAGAAAAGTCAACACTCGACCCCGCTTGGTCCAAACCCAAAATTCGGACCAAAACCCGATTATCCATTCATCCCCAAGCCCGAATATTCAATTGGTTTTGGTATCCGACCTCAATTGAGGTCTAAATTCCTAAATTTCAACATCCCTAGTTTTCTACCCAAAATCCCCAATTCCACCACGAAAATCCTAGATCCTATGTTGAAATCTTGTTAAAAAGTGAAAGATTGAAAGAAATGAGTTAAGAATCACTTACCTATGATTTGGGGGAAGAGATGGTCTTTGGAAAATCGCCCCTTGATGTTTAGGTTTCGAAAATTTGGGAAATGAATCAAAAGTCCCGTCTAAGTCCCTTTTATACAGCTGCAGATATCACATTTTCGAGAGCTTCGCAAATGCGAAGGATCTATCGCAATTGCGAAGCCCTTCACAGTCCTGCTGCCTTTGAAAGTGCGAGGAAAGTGTCGCAATTACGATCATTGAACCCCGCAAATGAGTAAAAGATCACATTTGCGATCCTGACCCTTCACAGACTCTCTTCGCAATTGCGAAGGTAACCTTGCAAATGCGAAAACTACGAGCCCGGATTTTTCTTCGCATTTACGATGAAAGCCTCGCAAATGCGGAACCTGCAGGGTTCGCAATTGCGATGCCTGATCTCGCAAATGTCTACAACCAGTTCAGCTACACCAACAAAATTTGCTAAGTTCCAAAACACCCTGGAGTCTATCTAAAACTCACCCGAGCACTCGGGGCTCCAAACCAAACATGCACACAAGTCTAAAAACATCATACGAGCTTGTTCGTACGATCAAATCGCCAAAATAACACCTAAAACTACGAATTTAGCACCAAAACCTATGAATTTCTCAAAACATTTCAAAATTGCTATTTTCTCAACCGGATGTCTGAATCACGTCAAATCAGCTCCGTTTTTCACTAAATTTTTCTGGTAAGATATAAATATCATAACGGACCTGTACCGGGATCCGGAATCAAAATAAGGGCCCGAGATCTATAAAATCAACTATTAACCATTTTCTTAAAACCTTTATAATTTCACTCTTTCAATTTAAATCAAAAATTCATTTCTCGAGCTAGAGACTTCGGAATTCGATTCTGGGAAAACGGCCAGGTCTCATATTTTACTACGGACCCACCGGGACCGTCAAAACTCGGGTCCGATTCTCTTTACTCAAAACGTTGACCGAAATTAATTAAAAATCATTTAAAAACTAAAAATCATTGTTTCTTCAATTTTCCACATAGAAGTTTCCTGAAAATAAGCGCGGACTGCACACGTAAATCGAGAAGGATAGAAATGAGATTTTTAAGGCTAACGTGCGCAAAATTGAGTTCTAAAACACAAGATGACCCTTTGGGTCATCACAAATTGCTATAAGCCAGAAATAAATTTTATTGCTTTGATATGCATGCCAACATTGAGTCAAAAATGAAAAAGGTTCTCCTCTTTATATAGTAGAAGGAGTTTTAATCTTAATACAAGTCTAAATAAGGTAAAATCCTTCCCTTCTTTTTTTCCCAAGAAAACATGATCCGTAGTTATTACCGGGCGTGATTCGTGCCGCAATATCCGGCTGATGGCGGATATTTCAGCTCTCGATTTGTCCTTTGAATCGTCGTTCATTTACTCTCGATTCATTATTTCGTTCGAGCTTGATTCTTCCCGAGTTCGGCCATTCTAGGTTCCCGACATATCATTCGTCCGCCCCCGATTCTGATACGTGGGCACCTTTGATTTCATTCGAGCTAGTAACGAATAGTATTGTTCCGTGTTTCTTCACCGAAAAATTGGGTGTAACTCTATCCCCGATTTTACCCGTACACACACATAGGTAAAATTTGAAAAAACAAAATTAATTTTTTCTTTATTATGTAATAAAAAAAAATGAATTTGGAACCAAAATAAAAAGGACAAAATGCCAGTTATTATGAACAAGAGGGAATAATAAATTTTGGTTGTGGCTGCCTTATCTGTAGTTTGAAAATGACAGAAAACTCTTTGTTGAGTCTACTAAGACCTTTTCTCTTAGAAACTCTCTACGTTCTCTTCTTGGGTTTAGAGAAAGGGAATTGCAACTGTTACATATCCAAGAAGGGGAATTACTACTAGTAGAAGTATGTTTGAGAGAATTCCTACCATAATTTGGTAGATACCTGAGTATTGCGCAATATATGTTAAAAGAGAATGTATATTTTCGCTAGTTCAATTTCAAAAGTTAACTCATAATAAAAATTATTTAAGAACATATAAGGAGACAACAACTCATTTTCTCAACCTACACGTACAAAAATTAATGTCACGGTAGAAAATAGTTTAACTATGATAAATCTTCTTAATATTTGAAAAGGATATAAAAAAATTTCATGTCCACTCTAACTTACCTTATAAAAGGAATAGTCTAGCTATGATTAAATCATAGCTTATTGATCAGTTTTTTGAATAATCATTTTTTAATATCACTATAAAATTTTAAGAGTAAAAGGTTAGATCACTTAATTTGAAGTTCCAGATATCCAAACTCGAAATTGATCTAAGGCTCCGATCAAATGGGAAATGACGTTTTTCAAAATTAGATTTGGGTTACTGAGCTTCTGCTTCGCCTTTGTTGTACAACTCATATCAGCTGAAGTCCATTAAGCCCATATATATCTTCTCTCTTAAATGGGCCATATTGAATCTCTAGTTTGACCTTAGTGGGATTCGCTGAGTTCTAACTTTTGCGGGGGCTTTTACATTCGTACCTATTTTTTGTGCCACATTTTAATTTATACCTGCTTTGTAAAAAAAAATTGTATATGTACCCGCTATTGCGCATAACTTCAGCATGCGGGGCTGAAGTAGCAAAGACAATCATGCAAAACTTCAGCATTCTAGTAGACGGGCATGAAGTAGCTTGCGAACTTCAGCTCTAGAGCTGAAGTTGTTGTCTTTGTAACTGGGGAACTTCAGCATACGGGGCTGAAGTTCCCCAGTTATAAAGACAAAAACTTCAGCATACGAGGCTGAAGTTCCCCCAGTTACACTGGTGAACTTCAGCTCTAGAACTGAAGTTTTGTCTTTGTAACTGGAGAACTTCAGCATACGGGGCTGAAGTTCCCACAGTTACACTGGGGAACTTCAGCCCTAGAGCTGAAGTTTTGTCTTTGTAACTAAAGACAAAAACTTCAGCATACGGGGCTGAAATTCCCCAGTTTACAAAGACAAAACTTCAGCTCTAGAGCTAAAGTTCTCTAGAGCTGAAGTTTTATTTTTGTAAACTGGGGAATTTCAGCCCCGTATGCTGAAGTTTTTGTCTTTATAACTGGCGAACTTCAGCTTTCCGAGGGAAAGAGAGCTGAAGTTATTTAAAAAGTGGGTACAAGTTAAAAGTTTTTAAAAAAGCGGGTATATGTTAAATGGGGGCGACCAAATAAGGTGCCCCGCGCAATTTTTACGACTTTTGCTACCAAAATTGGTAAAACTTGCCTGGAGCGTCCTATTTGGCCGCCCACTTTTAACTTATACCCGTTTGTTTTTTCATTTGCATTCGTACTCATTTTTTTGTTTAAAGCATTTTAGAAAAATGATTTTTCCCTTCAGAACTATTGACAAAACTGTAGTCTGCAGGACAAAACTTCAACATTTTTTGGTATGATGTTTTAGCAGATGAACTAAATAACTTCAGCATGCATTAGAAAAAAATTATTAGAAAATTACATACTGCAAGACAAAAACTTAAGCATGTTTAGTCTGAAATTTTAGCAAATGAACTAAAAAACTTCCACTTGTTTAGACTGAAGTTTCGGAGAAAACTCATGACAAAACTGTAGACTGCAGGACAAAACTTCAGCATGTTTTGGTGTAAAATTTTAGCAAATTAACTAAATAACTTCAGCACACATTAGCAAAATCTCATTAGAAAATTACATACTGCAAGATAAAACCTTAAGCATGTTTAGTCTGAAGTTTGAGCAAATAAGCTAAAAAACTTAAGCATGTTTAGTCTGAAGTTTTAGCAAATTAACTAAAAAACTTAAGCATGTTTAAACTGAAATTTTTGCAAATGAACTAAATAACTTCAGCATGTTTAAACTGAAGTTTTAGCAAATGAACTAAATAACTTCAGCATGTTTAGACTGAAATTTTGGATAAAACTCATGACAAAATTGTACTACTGCAGCATGCATTAGCATGAAGTTTTAGCTTCAATGTGAAAAAACTTCATGCTATATTAGCATAAGGTTTTAGCTTCAACATGAAAAAACTTCATGCTACATTAGCATGAAGTTTTAGTTTCAAGGTGAAACAACTCCATGCAAGTGTGATTCTGAAGATGAATCTTGAAAAATTTTTGGTTTTTTTTATAAAGATGCTGAGAGGAGAGGAGGAGATCTTTTTTCACGAATGAGGTTGCAGATCACGCGATTTGTCAGGGGTGTAATTTTCATATTATTACGGATTTTTTGTCTGCTGGCTACCAAATCAATAATTTTCAAAAATAGGGTACATGTTAAAAAATGGCACAAATATAGGGTGCGACTACAAATCCCCCACCAAAATTGGGTGTTTGTGGGCGTTTGGACATAAGAATTGTAAAATTCCAAAAAAAAAGTGAACAAAAATTTCAAGTGAAAATGGTTTTGAAAAATAGAGTTGTCTTTGGACATGAATATAGTTTGGGTTATTTTTGAAGTTTTGTGAATGATCTGAGTGAAAAATTTTGAAAAATAATTTTTGGAATTTTTCAAATTTTCGAAAAATTTCAAATTTCTTCTTCAAATGAAAATTAAAAATTTTATGTCCAAACACCGATTTAAAAAGAAAAGTGAATTTTTTCGAGAAAAATTTAAAAAATTTCCCAAGTCCAAATGGGCTCTTAGAGTTCCTTATTTTCTCCAATTATTTCCGATTCTATATTCAAGCTAGTGCTAAATCAAATTTCCTTGGTTTATTTTTGTAGCTTTTAAATTATTCAAAAAAAAACATATAATGTCTATAAGAAACTATCTTAGCATTCAAAACAATACACGTCTAAATCATGGTGACCAAACAAGCAACTCCGGGGCAAATGGAGTGCACCAACATCTTCCGCTGAGCTGATAGCTTACTTGGAGGACTCTCGACCTGTCTATGGGACCTGCGGACATGAAACACAGCGTCCCCATGAAAAAGGTACGTCAGTACAAATAATGTACCGAGTATGTAAGGAATGAAAATCAGTAAATAATAGACAATAGACATGAGAGAAATATGGAGGAAAAGACTTGGCATGTAAGTCGAGATAACTTTGTAAATCATGTAATACTTATAGTGTCTTGCATATGCGTATGAATGTCATGTTGTGCATAAGTACATATGTTCATAACATCATCAAGCCTCTGAAGGCATCCCATCATATCATTTCGCCCACTGTGGAAAAAATTATCAATGTATACCAGCTGATCAAGTGGTAGTGCGTATATAAAGACGTAATATATAAACATGAATAACATACGTGAGGGAAATGAGTTCAGCCTTCACTCATGTTATTAATGTTTATATCTTAGACGCATGCTTAAGGATGTTCGACAGGTAGAACTCGGCACCCGTCGCGGCCCATCAGTATGGGTCGTGACAAAAATGGTATCATGAGATGTTACATCCCATATTTTTATACGTTAAAGTTTCGTCATAAGTTAATCAACGTAAGCTCGGGAATGAGATTATTTTGGAATTATAAGTATTATTCTATTTCAAATAAGTGATAAGTAAATTCGTGAAGTTGAGAGGGTAAGTAAATCGAAGAAAATGAATTTCGTTGAAGTTGCACAATTTGGGATAAAATACGGTCCAAACTATAATACCCGGTATTTATGGACTAGTACCAAACAAGGTACCACATGACCATGATACTAATGTGTATAAAGTGTGTTAAAAGTAATTAGTATTTTAAGTAATTTGGGATAATTCTTAATTGTAGAGATAATTGGGTATTTATGGATTTTTAAGTGGGAGATTAATTTGTAAATGGAATTTTTCGATAAAGCTTAAGGGGGACACCCCCCTCAATGTGTCAGCAAACATGAAGGCTTAATCAAGCCTAATGTTGCTAAATAAGTCTTGAGATTAGGTGGCATAATTTGGGTATTCTTTGGCCAAGTCACCACACAAGTGGGGCTCACACCCGAAGGCATAAAGACCTCTCTAAATTCACTTTGCATCTCTACAAGGTAATAGAGAAAATTCATCAAGTATCATACAAGAATTCTCAAATTAAAAGAGAGATATCACATGATTTTAATGGCAACACGAGTTACTTCAACAATTTATACGAGATTGTATCTTAGCCATGTGAGATTGTGCAATTTTAAGGGAGTACGGCACAATCTTTCTCAAGAACAGCATACGGATTTTTTCCTACTTCGATCCGTCATTACATGTTTTGTCGCAAAAGACGCGTGTTAGAGGAATTATCAAGAGAATTAGTCCAAGTATGTTAAGGCTATTCCTTTTTTCTTTTTGGAAATGATCTATACGACACGAATGAAACGAGCAAATGCACAACTTCCATAAATGATTCTATTCATAGAAGTATTAGAGATGCCTATGTTCTTGAATTCCCATATGTCTTATTACTCTATCGTTTGTTCATGGGTCTCAGAAAGTACGTAAGTTGATAAAGTTTGTTTCATGATATTAAAGGCATAATGATCTTATGACATTTCGAGAGATTTTATTGACGTACTTCTCATGCATTGCATTCATTTATACATGTACATTGACCCATGACCATATGGAATTATATACGCATATATATGTATATTATATTTATATGGGATATGGGAAAAGGTTACGGCGTTATATACGCACTACTACCCGATCAACTGGTATATGTTCATTATTTTGCCCACAGTGGCCGAGATGATATAATGGGATGCCCTCAAAGCTTGATGATGTTATGAACACATGTACCTATGCACGACATGACATTCATACGCATATGCATGGCACTATAAGGAATACATGATTTAGAGAGTTATCCAGACTAACATGTCGAGTCTTTTACTCCATGTTTCTCTCATGTCTATTGACTATTATTTACCGATTCTCATTCCTTACATACTCGGTACATTATTTGTATTGATGTCCCTTTTGCCTGGGGACGCTGCGTTTCATGTCTGCAGGTCCCGATAAATAGGTCGAGAGTCTTCCAAGTAGGTTATCAGCTCAACGGAGATGTTGGTGCGCTCCATTTGCTCCGGAGTTGCTTGTTTGGTCACAATGATTTAGACGTGTATTTTTTGGTATGGCGGGGCCCTGTCCGGACCTTTATGATAAGTATGTACTTTTACAGTCTTGTAGATAGATGTCATGTATACGGATACTTGTATGGCCTTTTCGGCCTACACGTGTAGTAATAATGGATCACATTAGCCTTATAGACCCGTATGTCATAGGTATGAGTTTCTACATCAGGCTGGGTCGTTCTATGTCAGGTATTCACTCATGTTTACTCTGGTTATCTCATGAATCTCCTTCTGGCCCACTTGCCTATGATGATATAATAAGAAAGATACGTTACGTTGGTACTTAGTTGTAAGGTACCGGGTTTCCGTCGCGGCTCATCGGTTTAGGTCGTGATAGTATCGACCTAACCGAACCGTATCTAACCGATTATTAGGTTTCTTTCAAAAAAACTATAGGATTTTATATGAATATATAACCGTACCGAATAACAGGACCGATTTTAAATTTTATAAAAATAAACCAAAAAAATACCGAATCGTACCAAATAAATTTATATATGAAACATATATTTTATATATTAAGTTTAAAACTAAGAAATAAATAATATTTTTTCCTTTAGGCCTTAGAATTATGAAAATGAAGTGACCAAGTAATTAACACACAAAACTCCCAACATTTAAATATGCTCTGCTACCCTTATTGAATATATATTAGTTCTAATATCTTGAGTAGCAAATCAAAAGGTATTAGATATCTTTCCTCCCGTATGAGTCACATTTCTCTTGTTGGATGCTAATCTTCTAATAAACTCTCACTACTGGAAAATGTCAATATTCTGACCACCATTTATGTCGAAATCGGTTGGAAATAAATTATTCTGACGAATTATGATGAAAATGAAGTGGTCGGAATATAGATGGTCGCAAAGAAAAATGTGGGTGACTGGATAAATTCAACTTTTGTGACCGACTTGGTGGGTAACTTTGCAATCGATTATGTCTCACATATAAAAATAAATATTAATATTTTTTGACAGTTGCGACTGATTTGGTCGATACATTTAATAATTAATTTAAATTGAATTCATAATTTCAGACCAAATCGGATGGAAAAATTAAAATTAAATTAATAAATATTTAATTTTTCCGACCACTTCAGTCGTAACTCTGGAAATTCCCAATTAAGTTCTCCAACCAAAGTAATCGGAAATTCTGCTGCATTTTAAGCTACACTACCTACAATTTAAAACCAATCATTCAACCTAATATGTGTCACAGTTGCTCAAATAATTGAACAAAAAAATCAAATATCAAACTACGAAACTATACAACACTTTCAAACAAGTGTAAACACATCTATTAAAAAACATTAAAGTATAAAAACATCAACTAAATGATATTCAAGTCTAAAACACATAATCCAAGTTTAAGACGAACCAAGCTGAAATCAATAAAGTCTAAATATCATATTACATTCAAAATTACTACTGATCCTCATCGGTTTCAGTCTTCTCATTGTTAGATTCTTCCATTGTACGTCGTTTTTCATGATTTACGATGAATGTCCCCATCATACTTATTGTTTCTTGAGAATTATCCCATTGGTGAGACAATTCATTGATTCAGATTCGCATTGTCTCAATTTCTTCGGGTGAAGCAGAGCACCACCAAATAATGCGGCTGGACGACTGGTCAACGGCTGCACTCAAAGTCCATGGACTCTACCTTTATTTACATTCATGAGAAATTAAAAAAAAATTGAATGAGCAAGAGAAGAAACATACAATAATCAAGTTTATTTGACACAATGGTTTAGGTAAGCCAGGGGCTAAGTGGGAATGGCCTATCTAAGAGCCTACTTCCTTATGATCTTTCTGCTCTTGGTGATTCATCTCTACCTTTTTCATAAAATGTAGTGGCCAAACCAGATAGTCTATTTCCTTTCTTTTCTCGCTCCTCAAGAAAGATGGCTCGATACTTTCAATTAGGAATGACTTCCTTTAAGTTTGTGTTGTTACAGACCAGACTGTTTTAACAGGGCAGGAAAAATGGATAACTAATCTAATACAGTACAGCTGGAGTTTTCCGTGACCGAGAGTATAGCAAGAGGTGTCTTCCCTGATTAAAAAAAGTACCAAGACCGAAGAATCTCATTTTCTTTATATGATATTTCTACTCAGCTTGAAAAGAAGCCTCTCTTAAGTTCAAGAATTTAGAAAGGCTCTTAGCTTGGGAGCTTTCGGGCAGGAAGCAGGTCAGGCCCTACATATGGGCATCTCCCGCAACACAAGCACCATTGTTCAACAACACCCGAGAAGAAAAAGATTCGCCAGTCCAGCACTTCTTGTAACCAAAAAAACCATGGATCAGCAAAGACTTGTTCTGCACCACGATGTCTAAAAAGGGGGGAGGGGGGGGCATTTTAGTGCATAAATAATATTTTTATTATTTATTAATTACTTTTATAAATTATTTTTTGATAAATTTTGTGTATTTCAATTATGGCCCAGTTTTAAGTAATTTTCGAACCAAAATTGGCCAAATCCCTTAGCCCAATAGCCCCCAGCCCTAACCAAATAACCATTTACTAAAAACCAGTCGTGACCCACTTCTAACGACCTGCCCGTTCAATTTTTAGTTCGAGAGAGATCAACGGCGCTCGTTCATTCCCCCCCCCCTTTTAATTATCCCAACCCAGAAACCCTACCCATTCCCCTTAATCGGCCGCCCCTAAACGCTCTCAACTCTCCTCTTTTCTCTTTTGAAGAACCCTAGCTGCCTCCCCCTTAATTCCCTCTCCCAATCCCACTAATAATGGGATTCAACCTTTGTTTGTTTACCATATATGGATCCTTTGGGTACTATTTATGCGATTTTGGTATTACTTAGGTATTTGCCTAATTTTGGCAAATACCACCTCTATATCGGATGAGAATCGACTCAATCTTGAAGATTTGTATGATATACCATCCATATACACGAGATGAACTGGATTCTATATACTAGTTGGCTGATTTCGAGTTTAAAATCTAACTAGGGTTTGGATTTTGATACTTTTTCCTTTTTTGTTATTCTACTGACTTGCATGCGAGAATTTTTCCTTTTCTTTTTCCATGTTTACTTGATTTCTTTCCTTACCTATGTTTAAGCAGTTATTTCCGTGTTTGTGCATCCAATTTTTACGGCTATATAAACCACTCCCCCATCCCCTTTTGGACAGACTTTAATCGTTAAGTTTTCAGTAAAAAGCTGAAGGTTTTCATTCAACTATTCTCTTATTCTACATTTGGCTCTTGGCCGGCTGAAAGACAAGGCCACCGGAATTCTATTTTTCGACCTTCCTTGGTGTGAGCACTGCCCTAGGTTCCTTGAAGCCCTTGGGAACTTGACACACTAAGGTCTTGGGTTGTACTGCTCTTTGTTGACATTTAAAGTGTTATGGAGTCTATTTTTTCTTGTTTGTCTACTTGTCAATCAATAACTGGTGAGTTATTTAACCTTTATGATACTCATTCTCTTGTGTTCATGATTAACATATCCATACCTATGAAATTGCATAACATAATGTGTTTCTAGACTATCTCTATGAGCAATCCTACTAATATCGAATATGTTTATGATATGAACCTTTCTAGCATTTGCTTATGCCTAAACTGCTAGTTATGAAATGTCTTTATGTTTAGCTTGAACAATTTAGACTATTTGAAGTTTCTTTATCTTAATGTATTGGTACTTCGAATGTTTACATTGGCTATATGACACCGGTTTCCTTCTTTGTCCTGAGTATCTATGGTAATTGATTTGTATCTATAATATTTCCTAATCTATATTAAGACCTTCACTCTAGCTATGGCGTGCTCCTATAATTAATTTCATCACTCAATATATCTTTAGATTGTCCAATTCTGTACTCCCTAGCAACTTAAGTTTCCTTCATGACACTTGACTCTATTTTTCCTTGTTGATATGAGTTTATCTGTTTAACTTCTGGTGTTCACCATAATTTTACTCCCCAGGCTTTGATTCTGCTAAGTTAGTGTTCTAATTTTATCTTATTTGGCATAATAAATCTCTGCTTATTAGTTTTGTAATCCCAGAAGTCACAACGCCCTTGCCTCTAATAAAATATTCTCTGCCCCAATGTGCCAAGTGTGAACTTGTGATATCAACCTATCTTTTAAGTTTGTTTATCCTCTTTACTGATATGTTCATTATGTGATCACCTTTGTAATGCATGTTTCTAAAATGCAAATGCACTTCTTCAAACTCTACCACTTGATCATTATTTTTCATTCTCATTGGTTACTTACCGTACTCTGAACCTATAACTCTTGGCCGACTGAAAGCCAAGGCCACTAAAGCTGTGTTTATTAACCTCCCTACTGTGAGCACTGCTCGGGGTCAATTTTTAGACCCTTGTGAACTCTGAGACACTAAGGCTTGAGGTTTTTTGGTCGCTTTCTTTAATACTTAGTTCTGTCCATTGAATGTGCAAATTGATTTGTGTAAGTGATTGGTTTCTGGATCATATGATCAAACTTTGGTTGTTTGGTTCGGTTTGAGTTCTCCTGTGGTTTCTAGGCTATGTTGAGATCCAGGTATGCTAATGGGTGGAGAAAGAGTTTAGTTGAAGGCCTGGCAGTGTTGGGTATCACTTTGGGCCTGTCTTGGGCCTACTGTTATTACTTATACAACTTTGTAATTCATTCGGTATTGGGTCTGTAATAATTTTGAAATAACAATTGGGGTCATAGTGAAATTGGTAAATGGGTATCTCCTAATACTTGCATGAAAAGGGTTGAAAGCATGTTTATAGGGTCTGTGTAAACTATTTTGCTATCCGACCTATTATACGTTTCATTTAAATCTCTTTGTGAACTATTAGAGATCATGTTATTAGAGAAATCACACACTCACATAACCAGTGTACTGTCAAAGCATGAGTGCTTTATTTATTCCCATGTCTACTGCTATGTGTCGCTAGCAGCATGCCTATAGGAAGTAATTGCTAACAACGACTCTTTAATCCGTACCATGTTCATTAGATACCATGCCTATAGGATTTTAACTAATTAATTCGCTTCGTTCATCTAGAAAGCATGCCTATAGGAGCTAAATGTATAAAATATGTTCTAATCACCAATCTTTAGAAATCATGCCTATAGGACATCACTACTCTCTTTTCAAACGTTCTTTCATTACTCATCTACGCGATTATTAGGAAGCATAGGTAATTTTGAGCATTTTCAATAAGTTTCATTGTCCCTTACTGTGCAAACACTGAGATCATGACTACAGATTTATCAACTTATAATCCATAATAAGTGACTTAGCAACATCTAGAACTTACAAACTGGTAATTTAGAAATCATAGATCTAAAAGGTCCTGCACATCTGAATCAGATCATCTATAAACCATGTCTATAGGGCTTAACGACTTCAACTCCCCTCAATTCTGAAACTGCCTAATACCCTAACGTAGGAATCTGTTTGTGTGCATTTGTTTGCCTAATTTCGGAGGCTAATTTGAGCCTTTAACTATATTTAATTGCAATCCTATCTGTTCTGAACTGTCGCCTAGTTTTTAAGATTTTTGAGCAGCCTAAGTCAAGTCTAGAACAGCCTAAAATAGAGGTCCAAATGCCTTCTGGACCATAGGTATGGGACGGGTAGTGCACGCATAAGGCATGATTTAGAATCAACTAGTGCGCTTTAGGTAATAACTTAAAGATAGTAATGGGGTAGCAGGAGATGATAGTCTGTGCCCGCTGAATAATACGAGTAACACCCCATCTCAAGGGAGTTACGAAGTATTATTTATGTTACACGAGGTGATACCTTAGGCTAAAAAAACTTGAACCCCCCCCCCCAATTTTATTCTTGTTTATCTTTGAATCAAGTGTTCATATTTATTCAAAGTCTTTTAACAAAATTTCCCAAACTTCTTGTTGTTATCTGTCTTTGTTTGTCTGACTAATTCATATAATTCAAGTTTGGCCGGGACCTACAGTTGTGGACCTCGAAGAGTGCCTAACACCTTCTCTTCGAGGTAATTTTGAGCCCTTACCTGATCTTTGGTGATGCAAACTAGTCAAACCTGAGTCATATGAAAATAGGTGCCCCAGCGCACCTTAAACCGTTAGGTGGTGACTCTCCTCTTTTAATACTTCTTTAAAAGAGTTGTCACATGTTGAAACCTGATTTCGCGAGAAAAAGGGGCGCGACAGCGTGGCGACTCTATTTGGGATATTTAGGCTGTTACCATAGCAAATTTGGTTTATATGAATTAGTCTTCTCTAATAAACATGCTTCCTTTTGTTTTTTACTTTTTCTGCTTCATGAATATCCCGATCCTATTTCCCTTTTATTGCTGCATGCAAACCCTTCCCTTTTTCTCCCTTTATTTGAATTCGTACTAATATGCAAATCCCTTCCCTTCTCATCCCTTCTTTTCCCAAATTGGCTCTAGCATGCGTATTCCTTTTTTCTAGTCGTACTTATTTTCTCCAAGCCACCTTTTAAATTGCTACATCATGTCTCTCCTCACCCTTACTCCCTCACTTACTTTATTACAATTCCCACATTGCACGAACTGACTTCTTCTTGTTTTCCTTTCTTTCATGTCTTTTACGTTTCATTTTAATACTGCATTTACTGTTTTCATCATATAAAGTATTTTACAACGTGTTCTTTATCTTTGCATAAAGCATGCTCCACATCATATTCCACTCATGCCCAACTAATACTATAGAGGCGCTTGATGAGTGTCTGTGCTCTTCCAAAATCATCCTTTTAAATAAGGAAAGGCTTATTTGCGGTAAAACTAGTCGATCAGCGGTGCAGTCGAAGGTTTCGTGCCTTTCCCTCTCAAGTTGTCCACTTGAGGGTACCGGTCTATATTCTTTTAGAAACCCTACTATAATATTGACTGTGCATGCATCATGTACAAATCTTGTACGGGTTAGAATGTTGTCTGCGTAATAACCCGCTAAGGCAAGCCTTGTCCAAAGTCCACTGAGATTTTCATAATCCCAACGGACACTATCACGATATGTGCATTATTTGGAGAAAACATGTCGATATTCTGATCATTAATGTGTAAATAGTCAAATCCCACCTTTACTGCTGAATTGGTTGAAAAACTTCTCACCTAGTGACAAGAACCATGTGAAAAGGGTCCTGGGGAACCTACCCTCCTTATTAGACATTCAACCAAACAACGCATTGATTGAGGCCGCCACCATGTTTTGGGATGATAAGAGAGTTGTCTTCCATTGCGGTGACATAGAAATGACCCCTCTTTTAGAGGAAATAGGAGGCTTCGCTGGGCTCCCATGGGACAGTCTTGGTTTATTAGTACCGGAAAACCGCACTTCGCGAGGTTTCTTGAAAATGACGGGTTTTAAGAAAAATGACGAATTGCTCTGTTTGAAGAAATCGTACATACCGTTCGAGTTCCTTTATGACCACTACGGGCACAGCAAGTCATATCGCCTTCACCATGATGAACTTGCCATTGCTTCTTTGGTTGGACACACCGCTGGGTTTTTGTATTCATTGTCTGTTTTCTGGGAATGCTGATGTTTCCGATGAAAGAGGAAAGGATCAACACTCGCCTAGATATGGCCACTAGGACTTTAATGAAGGGAATTGAGGGGAAAACTTACACCATCGTCCCTATGATCTTGGCTGAGATGTACCAAGCCCTAGACCACTGCAAAAAAGTGTATGGGCACTTCGAGGGTTGCAATTTGTTGTTGTGAGTATGGTTATTAGAACACTTTCAGAGAGGTGAATACAGTCATGAACTTCCACGACAACCATGGAATGGCCACATATCCTATCACCATCCGAAGAGAATGACTTTTATCCTAAACATGTTTGCACAACCAGGAAATGATGTTCGAATGGTTCCCTAGCAGCAAGTTCATCATCAGGTCAAGAGAGACTACTCATCTAGTGCTAATCGGGTTGAGAGGAATCTATCCTTATGCACCTATAAGGTTAATGATGCAAGTTGGGAGGAAGCAGGTTATACCTCGGGTTTCCAACATGGTCCAATACAAAGCAGACCTCAAGGGGAACATCATTCCATTCAAGTTCGAGGCACAACATATGTGGAATCAAAAGATCATTGTGGAGAAAGATACCATCGAGCCATATCGGTATCAATGACGGCCAGATGTACTTCTATCCATCATGGTTGGTAGATGATATAGCGGGAGATGTCAAGCCGGGGATTAATCTGAAGAATAGAGTTATAGACGATGCTGCTGAAGCACAAGTCAAATACAGGATGTTGCACAAAAAGGTTTTCGAGTCTGAAGCCACGCATTTGCAACAACATAAAGTGGACATGTAAGCAATAAATGAGTGGAAAGGAATCGCTAATAAATCAACAGAGAGGTTGGAATAATTGGAGCAGGGGTTGATGGAGCTTGAGGGAAAGATAAGGAAAAGGATCTCAGACTGTCAGAATGCAGAGGGCAGCGAAGGAGGGCATCTAGCAAGGGCTTATCTGCTGTTGGACATGCGTGACCTGGGGAAGCTGATTGATGGATCTAAGAAGGCCAAGCATGGAGAAGGTCCTTCTGGGACCAAATAGATTAGGAACAATGTTTTACTACTTTCTAGACTCGTTTTAGACTTTGATTGTAATAAGGCAAATTCCATTAGTAACTTTTTCTAGTTATTGTCGTTCTAGTAGAGATTTGGTCAGTTTATCATATTTATCAAATGACGCAATTATTGGAATGAATTTTATCCAAATTTATATGTCGCTTAGGCCTACCTCAGGCTCAATAAGGTCCCCAAAATTAGGACACGAATTTATAATTCCGCAATATGTGTTTAAATATTGCGAATATCTCTTTAATACTCCTTACTGATTTGTTGACCTTTTGTTTCCTTTTCTGTTGTTTATTCTCATCCCCTAAGGTTGGTTCGTGCATACTGGCATCATCAGCATATCATACTAGATCCATAGGTCCTCCACCTCCTCCTCTTCCAATTGATCCCAAAAATAAAGGAAAAGCTAAAGTGGACGACATGAGCGGTATCAGGAAAGACAATGCTACGCACACAGAGAATGTCGAAACTTCAGATGGTCGGAGTACTCTGGCACAGAACGACTTGGTCTTACGGTTAGAACAGAAAATACTGGAGTTACAAGGGGAAATTGAGCAGGTCCGAAACTTGACAAACCTTTCCCTTACCCTGAATGTCCCCGACATCAACCAACAAAACACCCAAAACCCAGCACCTCCCCAGAACACACAAAACCAACACCCGCAAAATCCTCCCGCACCTCATCAGTATGTCACACCCCCTCAAAATCCTAATCCTCCACTAGTACCGATCCCTCCACAACATCATCATCATCCAACCCAGTATCCACAAACCACCACCTACCACACTCTTCAAAATGCACCACAACCTACACTTGATCCCCAAAACTCGACCAACGACTACAACTACACCAAAATTTTTGGAGTCCATCGAAGCAACCCCATATTTGTGGAAACCTTACCCCACACTCCACAACAGACCCTGTACACACTAGAATCCACCCAGAAGGACCTGCTCATGAAGAACATGGCAGAGGAACTCAAGAAACTTACTGGCCATGTCCAAAGTGTCGAAGGTGGTAAAGGTGTCGAGGGTTTGAATTATGAGGATTTGTGTATTCAGCCGAACGTAGAACTGCCAGAGGGTTACAAACCTCATAAGTTCGAAATGTTCGACGGGACAGGTGAACCGAAGGTACATTTGAGAACATATTGTGACAAACTCGTAGGGGTTGGAAAGGATGAAAGAATCTTCATGAAGATGTTCATTAGGAGCCTCACTAGAGACGTCTGTCTTGGTACATCAGTGAAAAACCGAAGAAATGGGTTAATTAGGTAAGCATGGCATCAGATTTTATGAATCGGTTCAGGTTCAAGATAGAAAATGCGCCAGACATCTTCTACATTCAGAATCTTAAGAAAAAGCCAACGGAAAATTTTCGCGAGTATGCTAATCGATGGAGGTATGAAGCTGCGAAAGTAAGGCCAGCACTAGAAGAAGAACAGATGAATAATTTCTTTGTCCGAGCTTAGGATCTGCAGTATTACGAGAGACTGATAGTTATTGAAAATCATAAATTTTCTGACATCATCAAATTGGGAGAAAGAATCTAAAAGGGGATTAAAAGCGGAATGGTGACAAATTTTGAAGCACTCCGGGCTACAAACAAAGCCTTGCATTCAGGTGGTATTTCTAAAAAGAAGGAAGTAGGGGCAGTGATAGTGGCCCAAGGTCCAAAGTCTCCTCTCACATACCAAACACCCCACCTACATATTAGCCTTCACCTCCTAGATACTAACATATCCCCACTTACCATACTTAAAACACCTAGCCAACATATTACCACTCACCACCAACCTGCCAAAACTACCAAAAACCTAGACAAAATTTCAACCGCAAACCGCCCAGACAATACACCTCAATTGCTGAACCCATCGACCAATTGTACGAGAGACTGAAGGCTGCCATTTTTGTCACTCCCATTCCCGTTGTTGCTATGGAAAATTCCTCCCAATGGATTAATCCAAACAAGACATGTGCTACCACTCGGGCATGAAGGGTCATACTATTGATGAATGTCGTACT
The DNA here is from genome assembly GCA_005239525.1 of Nicotiana knightiana. NCBI lineage: Eukaryota > Viridiplantae > Streptophyta > Magnoliopsida > Solanales > Solanaceae > Nicotiana > Nicotiana knightiana. The sequence goes on along the minus strand of ML404525.1, from coordinate 141,771 downwards.
TTGAAGGATAAGATCTAGATGTTGATTGACATCAAGGTTATACAGGCAAAGGAGGTTGCACCTAATGTCTGTAACAATCCTCTCTCGGATCACAGGATCAAGGGTGTAAATGTGATAGAACTGATGAAGAATGGGATCCGGAAGGGTCAATTGGACTCATTCGTGAAGGGGATAATCCTAAAATACCTCCAGTCACTCTCACACCTATCGTGATATAGATTCAATCACTTATTGAGGGTGAAGTAACCACACCAAATCCGTTAGAGGTTGAAGTAACAACACCCTCACCCGCGCCAACTCTGTTCGAGGTGGAAGTGACGACACCTTTTACCGTGACGGTAGCACCTACACCATCCTTTAAGTCCAATGCTATACCCTGGGACTATGCTGCAGAAGCGAGAAGGAAAGGAAAGGAAAAAAAATGAGGAAACGGGTGCAGCACAAGGCATGACCAGAACTGGCAGGGTTTATATGCCCGAACATTTGGGAGGAACAAGTAAAGAAGCCGCCTATCATTGAGACTGGCTCAGACAATCTTTGGAGAAAGGTGCAAGCAAGAGAATAGTCTATGGTTGATCATCTGAACAAAACCCCTGCTAAGATATCCTTTCTATCACTATTGCAGAAATCCGAGGCGCATAGAAATGCATTGATGAAAGTGTTGAATGAAGCTTGTGTACCCAATAACATTACCAGTGGGGAGATGGACAATATGGTAGGATAGGTATTGGAAATCCATAAGATCACTTTTCACGAAGATGAACTGCCAGTGGAAGGATTGAGTCATAATAGGGCACTGCATATCACAGTGCAATGTGAGGACAAATTCATTGCTAGGGTTATGAGAGATTGGGGTTCAAGTCTCAACATCTGTCCATTAACCACTTTGAAGAGGTTGGGTAAGGTTTGCATGAGATACGAGTAGGGAGTATGAACGTGAAAGCGTTCGATAGGTCCCAAAGGGCCACGATTGGGGAGACCAACCTCTATTTACAGATGGGCCCGACCTGGTTTGATGTTGAATTTCAAGTGTTAGAAGTATCCTCCACATAAAATCTGTTGTTGGGACGACCTTGGATACACGTTGCTGGGGTCGTAGCCTCTACTCTACACCAGGACGTAAAGTTCGAATGGAATCATCAGGAACTAAACATCCATGGGGGCAGAAATAATCCCATTTACACCAATCAAACTGTTTCGATTGTCGAGAATAGAAGGAAGTTGGGTGGAGAGACATATCATCACATTGAGCGTGTCAACGCAATTGAGAAAGATAAATGGTGGAGTAGCAAAATAGAGAGAATATTGGCATGGGAATAGTACGAACCTGGTAAGGGTCTCGGTAAGAATCTCCAGTGTATCACTAAACCAATACAACTAAAGCGTCATGGCACAACCTTTGGACTTGGATATCAGTACACCTGGCAGGAGTATAATGATTGGTCACTTCCATGGCGTGGTCCTTATTACCCTCTTTAGCAGCCAGTACCACAGTTGAGCTGGTCATTTCATCAAGCCGACATGATGTGGCGATCTGAAGAAGACGAAGTTCTAGCTGGCATAAGGAATCTGTTCTTGGAAGATGAAGACTTACATTGCAGTGCAATAGTTTAGGAGGAGGAGGAGAAGGAGGAGGAGGAGGAAGGCCTCGTCATTCAGACAGTGGAGAAGGGAGTCGAGGAATTGGGATGTTGTATCATCAAGGGCCCGTCTAGTTCCGGGGTAGTCTGGAAATTAGCATCATTACTTTGAAAACAATTTTATGGGCGTTTTATTACATTTTTCAGTGTTTTGTTTTAATCATTTTGCTTTAAAATAATTGTTCGGATCACTAAATTGCATTTTTTGATGTTTTAGTATTTATCAATGGTTTGCTATTTTAGTATTTATTATTATCCTTTATATTTTTCTCTCTACAGCGTTATTATTACTTATCTTTATAAACCGACAACTGTGACATGTAATGAGACAACGCAACATAAGTATAGTGATTTAGAGGAAATAGAGGAAGAAAATATAATACCTGAGGAAATTGTCAGAGAAGTAGAAAATTTTGAGAACAAGCCTAAGTCCAATCTGGATGAAACCGAGATAGTCAATTTGGGAGATTCCGAAATAGTCAAGGAAACTCGTGTAAGCATTCACCTGTCACCCTCAGAGAAAGAAGTGTATATCCGCTTCCTAAAAGAATATGAAGTTATTTTTGCATGGTCTTATGATGATATGACTGGTTTGAGCACATCTATAGTGGCTCATAAACTACGTACCAACCCTATGTGTCCGCATGTAAAGCAGAAGCTCAGAAAGTTCAAGCCCAATATGAGTATGAAAATTAAAGAAGAAGTCACCAAGCAGATCAAAACTAAGGTTCTAAGAGTGGTTGAATATCTAACCTGGTTGGCTAATATTATGCCAGTTCCGAAGAAATATGGGAAAGTTAGGGTATGTGTCGACTATCGGGATTTAAACAAAGCGAGTCCTAAAGATGATTTCCCATTGCCCAATATACACATATTGATCGACAACTGTGCCAAGCATGAACTCCACTCTTTTGTGGATTGCTTCACGGGATATCATCAGATCTGGATGGATAAAGAATATGCTGAGAAGACAGCCTTTATTATGCCATGGGGGGTATACTACTACAAAATGATGTCGTTTGGTCAAAAGAATGCTGGGCCACTTATATGAGGGCGATGGCAACCATTTTTCACGACATGATACACAAGGAGATAGAAGTGTATGTGGACAATGTCATCATCAAATCCAAGAAGGGTACACATCAGATAGCAGACTTGAGGAAGTTCTTTGATCGGCTTCGAAGGTATAATTTGAAATTGAACCCTGCAAAATGTGCTTTTGGGGTCCCTGCTTAAAAGTTATTAGGATTCATCGCCAGTCGCCGAGGAATTGAGTTAGGTCCATCAAAGGCCAAGGCTATCCAGGATTTTCCACTTCCAAGGAACAAGAAAGATGTGATGAGCTTCTTAGGGAGCCTTAACTACATCATCCGTTTCATAGCGCAATCAACTGTGATCTATGAACCGAATTTCAAAATGTTAAAGAAGGATGCCTCAACAAGTTGGACTAAAGAATGTCAGAAAGCTTTTGACAAAATCAAGGAATATTTGTCCACACCACCAGTCCTGGTCCCGCCAGAACCTGGGAGACCTATGATACTCTATTTGTCTGTACTAGATAAGGCTTTTGGTTGTGTCTTAGGGAAACACGATGAGACGAGAAGAAAAGAGAAGGCCATATATTATCTAAGTAAGAAGTTCACTCTTATAAAGCATGGTATTCTTTGCTGGAACACCTGTTGTGCTCTGACATGGATAACTCAAAAGTTGAGGCACTACTTCTGTGCCTACACCACATATCTCATATCAAGGATGGATCCTCTAAAATATATTTTCCATAAACCCATGCTTACGGGGAAGTTGGAAAAATGGCAGATATTGCTGAAGTTCGAGATCATCTATGTAACTCAGAAGGCGGTCAAGGGACATGCATTAGCAGATCATCTGGCAGAAAATCCTGTAGGAGGAGAACACGAACCACCGAAAACATATTTTCCCGATGAAGAAGTATCATTTGTAGGGGAAGATATCACCAAAACCTACAACGGTTGGAGAATTCTCTTTGATGGGGCTGCAAATTTCAATGGAGTGGGTATTGGAGCTGTTTTGATATCAGATACAGGTCAACATTATCCGGTATCCGCAAAACTCAGATTCCCGTGTACCAACAATATGGCGAAATATGAGGCTTGCATCTTCGGGCTCAATTTGGCCATTGACATGAATATTCAGGAACTGCTGGTAATTGGTGATTTAGACCTTTCAGTACATCAGGTTCCAGGGGAGTGGGCTACAAATAATACCAAAATATTATTGTATTTGTACTATGTGCAAGAGATGATGAAGAGATTCAACAAGATAGAGGTCAAACATGTTCCGAGAATCCAGAATGAGTTCGCAGACGCATTGGCTACTCTATCTTCCATGATACAACACCCGGATGAGAATTTCATCAACCATATTCCAGTAAGGATCCATAATCAGCTAGCTTATTGCGCTCATGTTGAAGAAGAAACGTATGGAAATCCATGGTTCCATGACATCAAAGAATACTTGGCAAAACGAGAGTACACGGATCATGCAAATCATACTCAGAAATGCGCACTTCGAAGATTTTCCAACCATTTCTTCCAAAGTGGAGGAATTCTGTACAGAAGGACTCCAGACCTAGAATTATACAGTATGTTGATGCCAAGGAAGCTTTCAAACTGCTCGAAGAGATACATGCCGAAACCTACGGACCGCACATGACTATGGAAACAGACTGCATCATGTATGTCCAAAAGTGTCATCAATTCCAAATACATGCAGATATGATACGAGTGCCACCATATGAACTCAATGCAACAAGTGCACCTTGGCCTTTCTCTACTTGGGGAATGGATGTCATCGGTCTGATTGAACCCACCGCTTCGAATGGGCACAGGTTCATCTTTAGTCACCATAGACTACTTCAGAAAAAGGGTTGAGGCTGCATCTTACAAAGTTGTAACTAAGAAAGTCGTTTCAGATTTTGTCAAAGATCGCATTGTTTGCCGATTCGGGCTGCCAGAATCCATCATCACCTACAACATCACCAACCTCAACAACGACTTAATGAAATCTATGTGTGAAACCTTCAAGATCAAACATAAGAATTCCACGATATACTGGCCTCAAATGAATGGAGCCGTGGAGGTCGCCAAGAACATCAAGAAAATATTGAGAAAGATGGTAGGCAATCACAAGCTATGGTACGAGAAATTACCATTTTCCTTATTGGATATCGTACCATAGTTCGCACATCGACCTTGGGAAACCCCCTACTTGCTGGTCTACGGTACAGAAGTTTTCGGTCTCGCCGAAGTCTAAATTCCTTCTTTAAGAATCATACAAGAAGCTGAATTCAGTGATGCAGAATGGATATGAAGTCTCTATGAACAATTGACTCTTATCGACGAGAAAAGAATGAATGTGGTATGACATGGTCAACTTTACCAGAACAGAATGTCCAAAGCTTTCAACAAAAGGGTCAGACCTAGATAGTTCACACTGGGGCAGCTGATGCTGAAGCAGATTTTCCCGCATCAAGATGAAGCCAAAGGGAAATTTTCACCTAATTGGCAGGGACCTTACATGGTTCATAGGGTACTGACAGGATGAGTACTCATACTTACAGAAATGGACGGGGAAATTAGGCCAAAGCCTATCAATTCAGACGCAATCAAGAGATATTATGTTTAAATTGTTTACATTTCTTCATCTGATATAACTAAACTACGCTTGACCTGATTCCCGTTTAAGAGGTGATACATAGGCATCCCTGTGGGTTCGGTCACAAATCAATAAAATATTTCTTTTTTACCATGGTCAAAACTGAGGCAGAATTTTGAGGAGGACCCTCAAAATTCCGGAGCAAGTCCAGCAACTTCGGCATATGCAGAATGGTCAAAGAATTTCTTATTGAATTGGGGCAGAGTTTTGAGGAGGACCCTCAAAATTCTAATGCAAGTAAGTCTCAATGTCTCTAAAAGTGTCACAATCATTGGTTCATCTAACTTACTTGATATTACAAACTACTATATTAACTACATCCATCAAATGCATGCATATTTTCTCGAAAACTTTATTTTATAAATAGCCAGATGCCACTCCGGATAACTTGAACAAGATCTCGAGACAAGGCAAAAAAAAATCAAGCAAGCGAAGGCACGAACTAACCTTCCCCGCAAAACTCACGAATTTTCTTTGAATGCGGGAACAAGGAATACATACACACATCAAAAAATCATTATCTTCATAACGGCAAGATTTGCAAATACAAACGCGTTTCCAGCTAAGACACACTCTGCTATCACTCATTGTCTTTTCTTTGCATAAGGCTAAGCATTGCCTTTATTTGCATGAGACTAAGCATTGTCTCCTCTTCTTGCATGAGGCTAAGCATTGCCTCCCTAATTGCATAAGGCTAACCATTGCCTTTCTTTTCATAAGAATAAGCATTATCTCCTCTTCTTGAATGTGGCTAAGCATTGTCTCCCTAATTGCATAAGGCTAAGCATTTCCTTTCTTTGCATGAGGCTAAGCACTGCCTCCTCTTCTTGCATGAGGCTAAGCATTGCCTCCCCTAATTTCATAAGGCTAAACATTGCCTTTCTTTGCATGAGACTAAGTACTGTCTCCTCTTTATTCATGAGGCTAAATATTGCCTCTTTAATTGCATAAGGCTAAGCATTGCCTTTCTTTGCATGAGACTAAACACTATCTGCTCTTTTGCATGAGGCTAAGCACTGCCTCCTTAATTGCATAAGTCTAAGCATTTCCTTTCTTTCCATGAGACTAAGAACTGTCTCCTCTTATTGTATGAGGCTAAGCATTGCTCCATGAATTGCAGAAGGCTAAGCTCGGCCTTTCCGAGAATCGATACTAAGCATCGTCTCCACTCCTCGCATCAGGCTAAGCATCGCCTCTTCAATTGTCTAATGCTAAGTATCGGCTTATCTCTTGCATAATACCAAATGCTACCTATGTTATGCTACTTGAAACCTAGCACTCTTTTCTACTTTCCTGGGGCTAAGCACTTCCCCAATCTTACAGAAGATTAAGCTATGGCTTGTTTCGCTTCGCATATAACCAAGCATCATAGCTTTGTATCTCATGGGCTGAAACATCTCCATTCTATCCAAAGGCGTCATAGTCTGAAGGCACCATTCGCATAGCCTGAAGACACCATGCTATGGTCTGAGGATCTCTCAATATTGCACATCATTATTCAAAGGCGTCATGGTTCAGAGGAACCATATTCATGGCCCGAGAACATCATTTCATGGCCTGCGAATCCCTTATTGCGCGATTCATAGCCCAGGACGTCATGGTCTAAGGACATCATCCTTATCGTCCAAAGATAATTTTTATGGTCCAAAGGGAATTTGCATCATGTTTAAATTCTCGCAATAATCCCATATACACTTGCACACATTGTGTTTAAGTTTTGCAGGTATTCCAGGAGGTAACTGTTCTCTTAACGGGAGCAATTTTCGCTCCGGTTTCCATTCACAATGTTCACATCTTACAATTATTTCAAAGCACAACAAATCACCAGAAGTTACGCATTCTCACTTTACAATCATCGAGTTCTCATTTAGAAACAGTTCCATAGGTTTTCAGATTCACACTCATGATTTCGCGCAGACTCATCTGATATTGTCCTACCTAAAAAAGGTTCTATTCACCTATGGATCCAGAACTACACGCGGCCTGATTCCCGTAACACCAGAGATATGTAGGCAACTCAGGAACCAGGGTTCGACCCCCATTTTTAAATCACCCCATTCGGTCAAAATCGATCATCATTTTTTTACCCGACAACTCTTTCATCATTTCCGGATAAAGAGGGGCAGCTGTTGATACCCAATTTTTCCCTCATATTTTCTCAAGCAGTATATATATTTTCTAGTATCATTTGTGTCATTATTTAGTTTACAAGCATTTTCCATAAATTTTCATAATTTTTAGAGCTTTAAAATTATTATTTTTTTGCATTTAAATTACTTGAATGTTAACTAATTATTCCCTTAAATTATTTGTGATGACTTAATCATCCAAATTTTATTATTTTTACACCCACATATATGTTATAAAACATTTTACATTATTTCATATAATTATGTTTGTATTTTTAGCTGTTTATATAATTTTGCAGTAATAGCATATATTCATGCATAATTATTTGTGCCAAAATTGTATTTTTATATTTTTATAATATTAAGTTACTATTTTTAATCATTTTAGTGCATAAATAATATTTTTATTATTTATTATTTATGTTTATAAATTATTTTTTGATAAATTTTGTGTATTTCAATTATTGCGCAGTTTTAAGTAATTTTAAGGAGCAAAATTAGCCCAATCCCTTAGCCCAATAGCCCCCAGCCCTAACCAAAAAAACCTTTACTAAAATCCGACCTCGAACCACTTCTAATGACCCACCCGTTCAATTTTTAATCCCAGCCGTTGATCTCTCAAGATCAACGACCCTTGTTCATTCCCCCCCCCCCCCCCTCTTTTTTAATTAACCCAACCCAGAAACCCTAACCTTTCCCCTTAATTCACCACCCCTAAACTCTCTCAATTCTCCTTTTTTCTCTTCTAAATAACCCTAGCTGCCTCCTCGTTAATTCCCTCTCCCAATCCAACTAATAATAGGATTCGGCCTTTGTTTGTTTACCATATATGGATCCTTTGGGTACTGTTTACAAAATTTTGCTATTACATAGGTATTTGCCTAATTTTGGCAAATACCACCTCTATATCGGGCGAGAATCGACTCAATCTTGAAGATTTGTATGATATCACGTCCATATACGCGAGATGAACTGGATTCTTCACACCAGTTGGCCGATTTCGAGTTTACAACCATAACTAGGGTTTGGAGTCTGATACTTTTTCCTTTTCTATTATTTTGGTGACTTGCATGCGAGATTTTCCCCTTTGCTTCATCCGTGTTTACTTGATTTCTTTTCTTACCTATGTTTAATCATCTATTTTCCTTGTTTGTGCATCCAATTTTTATGTCTATATAAACCCCTCCCCCATCCCCTTTTGGACGATGTTAACCGTTAAGTTTTCAATAAGTTTTCACTTAAAAGCTGAAGGTTTTCATTTTGTTGTTCTCTTATTCTCTTGTTCTACCTTTTGGCTCTTGGCCGGCGAAATTCAAGGCCACAAGAATTCTATTTTTTGACCTTCCTTAGTGTGAGCACTTTCCGGGGTTCCTTGAAGCCCTTGGGAACTTGACGCACTAAGGTCTTGGGTTACACTGCTCTTTGTTGACATTCAAAGTGTTGTGGAGTCTGTTCTTTCTTGTTTGTCTACTTGTCAATCAGTAACCGGTGAGTTCTTTAACCTTTGCGATATTCATTCTCTTGTGTTCATGATTAGCATAGTCATACCTCTGAAATTGCATAACCTAATGTGTTTCTAGACTATCTCTATGAGAAATCGTGCTAGTATCGAATTTGTTTTTGATATGAACCACTCTAGAATTCGCTTACGCCTAAATTGCCAATTATAAAATGTGTTTATGTTTAACTTGAACAATTTAGACTGTTTGAAGTTCGTTTAGCTTAATGTATTCGTACTTCGAATGTTTACATTGGCTATATGACACCAGTTTGCTTCCTGCTTTGTCCTATGTCTCTATTGTAATTGATTTGTATCTGTAATATGTCCTAATCTATATTAACCTTCACTCTAGCTATGATTTACTCCTGTATTTATTTTCATCACTCAATATGTCTTTAGCTTATTCAATTATGTACTCCCTAGCAACTAGTTGGAACCTTTTAGAATGGCTTCTTAACTTGAGTTTCCCTCATGACACTTGACTCTGCTTTGCCTTGTTGATATGAGTTGGTCTGTTTAACTTCTGGTGTTCAGCATAATTTTACTCCTTAGGCTTTGAATCTGCTAAGTTAGTGTTCTAATCTTATCTTATTTGGTATAATACATCTTTGCTTATTAGTTTTGTAATCCTAGAAGTCACAATCCCCTTGCCTCCTACAAAATATTCTTTGCCCTAAAGTGCTAAGTCTGAACTTGTGATACCAACCTGTCTTTTAAGTTTGTTTACCCTCTTTACTGATATGTTCATTGTGTGATCACCTCTACAATGCCTCTTTCTAAAATGCAAATGCACTTCTTCAAACTTTACCACTTGATCATTATTTTTCACTCTCATTGGTTACTTACCCTACTCTTAACCTATAACTCTTGGTTGGTTGAAAGCCAAGGCCACTAAAGCTTTCTCTATTAATCTCCCTAGTGTGAGCATTGCTCGGGGTCCATTTTGAGACCCTTGTGAACTCTGACACACTAGGGCTTGAGGTTTTTTGGTCATTTTCTTTATTACTCAGTTCTGTCCATTGAGTGTGCAAATTGATTTGTGTAAGTGATTGATTTTTGGATCCTATGATCAAACTATGGTTGTTTGGTTTGGTTTGAGTTCTCCTATGGTTTTTCGGCTATGTTGAGATCCGTGTGTGCTAATGGATAGAGAAAGAGTTTAGTTGAAGGCTTGTCAATGCTGGGTATTTCTTTGGGCATGTCTTGGGCCTACTGTTATTACTTATACCACTTTGTAATTCATTTATTATTGGTTCTGTAATAACTCTTTAATGACAATTGGGGTGATAGGGAAATTGGGAAATGGGTATCTTCTAATACTTGTATGAAAAAGGTAGAAAGCATGCTTATAGGGACTATGTGAACTATTTGTTGTCCGACCTGTTATATGTGTCATTTACATATCTTTGTCCACTATTAGAGATCATGTTATTAGGGAAATAACACACTCACATAACTGGTGTACTGTCAAAGCATGAGTGCTCTATTTATTCCCATGTCTACTGCTATGCGTCGCTAGACAGCATGCCTATAGGAAATAATTGCTAACAACTGCTCTTTAATCCGCACCATGTTCATTAGATACCATGCCTATAGGATTTTAACTAATTAATCCGCTTTGTTCATCTACAAAGCATGCCTACAGGAGCCAAATGTATAAAATCAGCTCCAATTACCAATCTTTAGAAATCATGCCTATAGGACATCACTACTCGCTTTTCAAATGCTATTTCATTGCTCATACACGCGATTATTAGGAAGCATAGGTAATTTTGAGCATTTCCAATAAGTTTCCTGTGCAAACACTTAGAGATCATGCCAATAGATTTATCAACTTATAATCTGTAATAAGCGACTTAGCAGCATCTAGCACTTACGAATTCGTAATTTAGAAATCATAGGTCTAAAATGGTCTGCACATCTGAATCAGATCATCTAGAAACCATGTCTATAGGGCTTAACGACTTCAATTCCCCTCAATTCTGAAAGTGCCTAATACCTTAATGTAGGATTTTGTTTATGTGCATTCATTTTCCTAATTGTGGAGGCTAATTTGAGCCTTTAACTATATTTAATTGCAGCTCTATTTGTTTTGAACTGTCGCCTAGTTTTTAAAATTTTTTAGCAGCCTAAGTCAAGTCTAGAACCACCTAAAATAGAGGGGCAAATGCCTCCTGGACCATAGGTATGGGACGGGTAGTGCCCGCATAAGGTACGGTTTAGAATCAACTAGTGCGCTTTAGGTAATAACTTAAAGATAGTAATCGGGTAGTAGGAGATGATAGTCTGTGCCCGCTGAATAATACAAGTAACACCCCATCTCGAGGGAGTTATAAAGTATTATTTATGTTGAACGGGGTGATCCTTTAGGCTAAAAAACTTGGGACGCCCCCGCTCCCTCCCCAATCTTATTCTTTTTTATCTTTGAATCAAGTGTTCGTATTTATTCAAAGTCTTTTAATAAAATTTCCTAAACTTCTTATTTTCTCTATCTTTGATTATCTTAACAATTCATATAATTCAAGTTCGGCTGGGACCCACAGTTGTGGACCTTGAAGAGTGCCTAACACCTTATCTTCGAGGTAATTTCGAGCCCTTACCCGATCTTTGGTGATGCAAACTAGTCAAATCTGAGTCATCTGAACATAGGTTCCCTAACGTACCTTAAACCGTTAGGTGGCGACTCCTCTTTCAATACTTCCTTAATAGAGTTGTCACATGTCGAAACCCGATTTCGTGAGAAAAAGGGGCGCGACAAAGTTTAGTTTACTTTTTCGATTCGGAACCCCAGTAGGACCTACCTTAACCTATCATCAGACAGCCAGGCCTTACCAGGCTTCTGGCATTGCTAAATACTCCGCCATGAAGCAAGCTTTCCTGAATACAACATATGGGGAAGTGGCTAAAGAAGTCGGAGGAAGAAGTTTGTTGGACAGCTGTATACACAAGTGGTAAGCTTTGCCGGAAAGAACCTAGTCGACTAATTTAGGAGGCTACTATCGGCGAATCTCGCTTACTTCATTTCCAGAGGAAAGTGAACACTAGTGAAGTTAAGCCGAGTCTGCTTATTCTTAGCCTGTTATTGAAGAATCTTTACTCGAATGGATGATGAATGGAAGCAAGATTGGGTTCACGTATTGAAACTACAACTACAGATTTGATCCCTTTCTCTTAGGGAATCTCAACTAGATGAGGGAGATATAAAGGTAACGTTGACGCATGTTGCTTCAAATAAATTGAATCAATACAAGCAATGTTGTTCCCACAAGCCTATTCATTCATATTTGGTTGGATTCCTCGGTTCATATTATGCCAAGGATGGAATAGCCTCTTTTTCTAGCTATTACTTTCCTTCATTCAGGTATAGGGGCAGGGAATACGAAGGTCGAGTAGGCTTCGTTGGTTTGAGAAGCTGAACGACGAATCCAAGTGATCGAAGGTTCAAGTACTGAGCGAATATTTAAACGCCTATTCATGTGAGAATTTCTTGCCCCTTTGGTTGAAACCACCTTAGCCTTGTCACCAAGGGAGGGAAAATTGACATCCCTGGACACAATCATTCTCTAATATTCCTTCTCAAAGGGAAAGTACATAAAATTCCCTCAAAGTTGCATGTTCTCGCCTCTGATTTAACATAGTCCTATTACTCCACAGAATAATTTTGAAATGATATTATTACCTCCTTCAAAGGCCACCAGGTATATAGATATACACTCTCTTTTGAAAGAGTGAAAAAGTATCTTTACCAGATTTTTCTCTTTGTTTCTTTTATTAAATTTCCTTTTACTTTTTTTTTCTTATTCCTCTTTTCTTTCTCTTTTCGTTTTCTTCTTTGTTCGCATGACTCTCCCCTCCGCCATATTATTCTTAGTCATCGTGTATTCGAAACTATGTCAGGTAATCAAATGATTTGTTTGGTGATCGAAAAAATTAAGACTAATTATAATTTTTTTTCCTCTTCATTACCTTTATTCTTTTTTCTTTATTCTTTCTTTTTTAAGATTTTGAGAAGAATATCACATATGGATGTCATTAGTCTATAGTGAAATCCCTTCCAACCTACTGAATATTCGAAGATCATAAAAAGAAAATAGAGAATTGAAATGGATTACAAGTGATATTGGGTGTAGTATGTGTATACGGGAAAAAATGAGGCTAATGAGCACTCTGATTTCACGGTGGGAAAAACGAATTAAGGAAGTAACTACAGGAAATCGAAATAGAAACCACGAGCCTCTCGTATCAAGGCCTGAACGAAACACCTGCCTCGGTGCCATCGAGACCACGCCCCCGGATCTGGTTCGAGTTCCAAGACCTCAGAAAGCATTACCAAATGACCGCACACGATTAACAAAAGGGTCATGATATCCGTGCCCAATCGGATATCACGGTGTCAATCTCGGCCTGTATCAGTATCAGATCAGTGATTAGCAAAAAAGAAGATTATAAAGGGGAAGTTGATTATTCAATAGTCACACTGTAACACGCATACCAAGGCAATATACATTTGTTTTATTTTCTCATAAGAGTGATTCAAAGTGCTTAATTTTTCTCATAGTTTATCATAAGTGTTTGGCTCTGAACCGAAGACAGGTTAATTGTTAAGATCATAACCGAGCCTAGACTCAACATTACTACTGGTTTGGCTGTTTACTTTATCTTTAATTTTCACATCTAACGCTACTAATCACTTGTATTGAATTATTCCACATATCCTTAAAATCGCGTATAAATTCAATTGTTATCCATTTTTAATGGTAAACAGTTTGGCGCCCACCGTGGGGCGAAGGATAATAGTGGTAATTTGATACAAAGTTCCATAACACACTCTGTTTTATGCTTGTTCTTTGAGATTTTAATATCAGGTCAACCTAAAAATGTCAAACTCTCAGTCTGCTCACTTGAACGTTGATACTGAATTTGGCCATCATGTCAAAAACAACAATATAATGTCCAGAAACGAGGTGCCCCTACTGATCCCAACGGAGTCCTAATTGTAGACCCGGTTGACGCCAACTCACATGTGGCCATCAACGCCAACCTGCCAAACAACCTTGAGACCAACATTCACGAAGGAGCCCGACCTACCACTCGAGGTACGCCCAAATGTGAAGGTGATGGGATCATTCTGCGGGTGATCTTTGAAATGTTACAGGCCCAACAAGAGGCGATAGCACATGTGTAGAATCAAAGTCGCGCCCCCAGTAGTGTTGAGCCCGAACCATCCTCGGAAAATGCCCGAAGGAGTGAGCAAGACACAAAAAGTTCAGGTGAAGTTGAGCTCAGGACCAACCTCAAAATAATAAAAATTCTTGAGGAACTGACAAAGTGAGTGGACTCGGAGAAGAAGAAAATTGAGGCCAACAACAAAAACGTGGAGATCTATAACTCCAGAGTCGATCAAATCCCAGGAGCGCCCCCGATATTGAAAGGCATGGCTTCCTAGAAATTTTTCCAAAAGCCTTTACCTCCGAGTGCGGCACCGAAGCCAATCTTGAAGAAGTTCCACTTGCCCGAAATTCTGAAGTATTATAGAACCACATATCCAAATGAGCACGTGACCTCCTATACGTGTGCCATCAAGGGAAATGACCTAGACAATGATAAAATCGAGTCGGTTTTGATAAAAGAGTTCGAGGAAACCTTGTCCAAAGGAGCAATGATATGGTATCACTACTTACCCCCAAAATCTATTGATTCGTTTGCTATGCTTGCAGACACCTTTGTGAAAGCGCACGCCGGGACCATCATGGTTGAGACCAGAAATTTGAACCTTTTTAAGGTAAAATAAAGAGATAACTAAATGCTCAGGCAATTCGTATCAAGGTTTCAAATGGAACGGCTGGATCTGCCCCTTGTTGCGGATGATTGGGTCGTTCAGGCGTTCACTCAAGGACTCAACCTCCGAAGCTCCTTAGCTTCACATCAGTTGAAATAGAATTTGATAGAGTACCCGACAATAACTTGGGCTGACATCCATAACAGGTACCAGTCAAAAATCAGAGTTGAGGACGATTAGCTCGGGGCCCCCACTGGGTCCATTTATCCTATCAGAATAATGACAGGCCTAAGAGAGTCGTTGATCATGAACCAAGACCGAACAGAGACCGTTATCAACCATATAACGAGGATCAAAGGGGTAACAAATTTGCGCGTAACCTCGCGAGTAACAAAAAGAGGAAAGATCGAGGCCACCGTAGTCGGGGACTCATGAGCAACAACAATTCCGACAAGCCACTCGGGGCCAGGGAGGCACCAAGATTATTAGAATATAACTTCAATGTTGATGCTGCCAGCATCGTATCTACTATCGGGTGCATCAAAGATACCAAGTGGCCTCGACCGTTGCAGTATGACCCTACTAGAGAGACCCTAACTTAATGTGTAAGTACCGTACCACTCATAGCCATAGAACCGAGGATTGACGACATTTAAGAGAAGAAGTGGATCGGTTATTCAATAACGGGCATCTCTGGGAATTTATGAGTGATCGAGCCAAAAAGTACTTCAAGAATAGGGACTTCAACAAACAGACCGAACAAGAAGAACCTCAGCACGTCATCAACATGATCATTGGTGGAGTCGACGTCCCCCAGAGACCAATAGTAAAGTGCATCAAGGTGTCCATCGTATGGGAAAAATGAACCCAAGATTATATCTTGGAGGGAACCATTTTTTTCAATGATGAGGACGCCGAAGGCATCGTAAATTGCATGATGATGCACTAGTAATATTTGTACTTATAAATAAATCTCTAGTTAAGCGTGTATCATTTGATCTAGGTAGCTCGGCCAATATCATCAGATCGAGGGTCGTAGAGCAGTTGGGTCTACAAGACCAAATAGTGCCGGCATTCCGGGGCTTAAACGGATTCAACATGGCATGCAAAACTACTAAAGGGGAGATAACCCTACCAGTGAAAACCGCCAGGACCATTCAAGAAACAAAATTCTATGTGATCGAAGGAGAAATGAGATATAATGCTCTATTTGAAAGACCATGGATTCTCAACATGAGGTCAGTACCCTCGACAGTACACTAGGCACTGAAGTTCCCCACACAAGGAGGAATCAAGATGGTTTACGGAGAGCAGTCGGCCGCAAAAGAAATGTTCGTGGTTGATGAGGTGATCCCGATGTCCGTAATCTTGACATCAAAGAACACAGATCCGGTTAGGAAGAAAGAAACTAAATAGCAATCACTGATACCGGCCCCGCCCGAACCAGAGAAGCAAGGAGCAGGCAAGGATGATGATTACGGAGTCTATAGGTCGTTCATCACCCTTGATGATTATGATGCCACCAAATCAATGTTGGAGGAGCCGGAGCAAGTCATATTGATCGCACACTTGCCCGATCGGAAGGTATACTAGGGCACATGGTTAACTCCCGAGCTCCGGAAATTACTCATTAAATTCCTTATAGCTAACATAGATTGCATCACTTGGTCCCATCTTGATATGGGAGGGATCCTGCCAAAAATAACTACTCATAAGCTGAGTTTGGATCCGAACTTCCACCTGGTTAAACAGAAGAAGAGGCCTCAATCTGAAGTCAAGCATGCATTAATCAAAGACGAGGTATCCAAACTGCTTAAAATAGGTTCCATTCGGGAAAATAAGTACCCATATTGGCTAGCTAATGTAGTTTTTGTGCCTAAAAAGGGAAATAATTTAAGAATGTGCATAGATTTCAAAGACTTGAACAAGGCGTTCCCTAAGGATTCTTTTCCTTCACCTAACATTGACATGATCGATGCGGCGACTGGGCATGAGATACTCGTCTTTCTCGAAGACTATTTCGGGTACAACCAAATCCAGATGGACCCGGATAATCAAGAAAAAACTTTCTTTATCACTAAATTTGGCACCTATTGTTATAACGTAATGCCGTTCGCACTAAAAAATGTCGGTGCCACTTATCAATGCCTAGTAAACCGGTTGTTCAACAAACAATTAGGAAAATCAATGGAGGTTTATATTGACGACATGTTAGTTAAGTCCCTACGAGTAGAGGACCATTTGAAACATTTGCAGAAAACTTTTGACGTACTAAAGAGATACAATTTGAAGTTGAACCTGGAGAAATGCGCATTTGGGGTCGGATCTGGGAAATTCCTTCAATTCATGGTGTCCAACCGAGGGATTGAGATCAATCACAATAAAATCAAAGCTATAGAAGACATTACCGTAGTGACAGTGTCAAGGTCGTTCAGAGGTTAACCGGGCGCATAACCGCCCTGGGCCGGTTCTTATCGAGGTTTTCAGATAAGATCCATCGGTTCTTCTCATTATTGAATAAGAAGAGTAACTTTTCTTGGATGCCGGAAAGCCAAAAAGCTTTGGAATAATTCAAATGGTACCTTTCGAGTCTACCCTTGCTCCGTACTTCCAAGGAAGATGAGCAGTTGTACCTGTACTTGGCGGTATCTGAGTAGCGGTAAGTGGAGTCCTAGTCCGGGAAGAGGAAGGTATGAAATTTCCTATTTACTATGTTAGTAGAACTCTTGGAGAGGCTGAAACAAGGTATCCCCACCTGGAAAAATAGGCACTCGCTTTGTTTAGTGCATCTAGAAAGTTAAAGTCGTATTTCCAATGCCACACCGTATGTGTAGTAACTTCCTACCCACTAAGGAACATAATGCACAAACCCGAGATTTCACGCCAGTAGGCCAAATGGGCCGTAGAAATTTGTGGGAACAATATCAAATATCGACCCAAAACCACCATCAAATCATAAATTTTGGCATATTTCATGGCTGACTTTACGTCGGCCTTAATACCCAAAGTTGAAAAGGAATTGTTTTTTACCTCGAGGACTTCCTCAGGAATCTGGACCCTCTTTATGGATGGTTCCTCGAACGCAAAGGTGTCCGAACTCGGCATCGTGTTGAAGCTGCCTACGGGTAACGTAGTTAGGTAGTCTATTAGAACTGTGAGATTGAATATCAATGAGACCGAGTATGAGGCCATAATTGCAGGTCCCGAATTGGCTAAAAGCATTGGGGCCGAGGTGGTTGAAGCCAAGTGCGACTCCCTCCTTGTGGTAAATCAAGTCAATGAGACGTTCGAAGTAAAGGAGGAATGAATGCGAAGGTATTTAGACAATTTTCAAGTAACACTGCATCAATTCAAGGAGTGGACCCTACAACACGTACCCCGAGATCAAAATAGCGAGGCCAAAGCTCTGGCTAACTTGGGTTCATTGGTTGATGACAATGAATTCAGCTTAGGAACAGTCGAATAGCTCATGAAATCGGTAATGGAAGAAGGCCATGCCGAAATAAACTCAGCATGTTTAACTTGGGATTGGAGAAACAAATACATAGACTATTTGAAGACTGGGAAGTTTCCCTCGGATCCTAAAGAATCGAGAGCTCTACGCACGAAGGTGACCATGTTTAGCCTGTTCAAAGAGATTATGCTCGGAAGAAAATTTGACGGACCACTCTCCATATGTTCTGAGCCGGGAGATACCACATATGTCTTGAGAGAAGTTCACGAAGACACTTGTAGAAACCATTCGGGGGAAGAATCCTTGGTTGAGAAGATAATCAGGGTCGACTATTACTGGATCGACATGGAGAAAGATGAAAAGGAATTCGTACGAAGATGCAACATCTGGAAAAGACATGCACCGATGATCCATAAACCCGGAGAGCTACTCCATCCGGTCTTGTCTCCATGGCCATTCATGAAACAGGGAATGGACATCGCCGGTCCCCTGCCGTGGGCACCTGGTAAGGCTCAATTCATACTGTTTCTGACTGATTATTTTCCTAAATGGGTCGAAGTTCAAGCGTTCAAGAAAGTTTGGAAAAAATAAGTCATTGACTTCATTGGGACCACATAATATTCCGGTTCAGGATACCGATCGAGATCGTGTATGATAATGGAAAAAATATTCACTGGCAACAAGGTAAACAAGTTTTTAAAAGACCACAAGATTAAAAAGATACTCTCCACTCCCTATCACCCTAGAGGGAATGGACAGGAAGAATCTACCAATAATACAATACTCCAAAACTAGAAAAAGAGGTTGACTGATCCCAAAGGGAAGTGGAAGAAAATTCTACCCGAAGTCTTGTAGGCACACCGTACAACTTCAAAATCTAGTACCGGGGGCGCCCTATTTTCATTGGTCTACGGTGCCGAAGCACTAATACCGATCAAAGTGGGAGAATCGAGCCTCAGTTTTTGATATGCGATCGAAGAATCAAGCGGTCAGGCCATGAGAACGAACCTGGAACTATTGGATGAAAGACGAGAGGCCGCCCTAATCCGGTTGGCGCCAAGAAACAGTGGATAGAAAGATATTACAACTGAAGATCCAACCTTCGACACTGCAAGATCGAGGACTTGGTGTCAAGAAAAGTAACACTACATACCCGAAACCTGAAGGAGGGAAAGTCGGACCGAATTAGGAAGGACCATATCTAGTCATCGGAATTACTAGCAAGGGATCGTACAAACTGAAAGCATGAAGCGGTGCACCGCTACCGAACAACTAGAACGTGACGCGCTTAAAGAAGTACTACTGCTAAGGTAGGATCTCATTTACTTTTTTATAATTTTATGACTCGGGCTATCAGTTGCAAGCAACAGCCAAAGGAGAATTTGACTATTAGGTCTGAAAGCACATGTTGTATTTTTTTTCCTTGAACGGGTTTTGTCCCAAATGGGTTTTATGGTAAGGGTTTTAATGAGCCAATAGTAAATCGTGCTAACTTAAATTCGAAAAGCAGTTTTAAATCGGAGTCAGTGGGTGCATCAACAGTATATGATCCCTCTCAAGATCGACCGCGAATATTGGGGGCCATCACCCTCAGGCTTAGGTTCTTAAACAAGGAAAGAAGGAAACTTCGTACTTGAACAACTTAGGCTTGATCGTTAGGATTTACTGTAAGGGCCAAACAGTCAAATGAATTGTGCCTGCATAGGCCACCTTAGCCATAATACAAGTGTTTACACGCTTTAGATCATGTACCTTACACACAGAAATGAAAGAACATTCCAACCTTGCTATTATGTATTTTGCCTCTTCAAACATAGAGCCCAAGGGCTATCCTTATTCGGGGACTATCAAAGCCTAAGGCTATCCTTATTTGGGGACTATAGAGCCCAAGGGCTACCCCTACTCGGAGACTGTCGTCCGAAATAAGTTCGAGCAACTCGTGCTACTGAATCCCGTAGGCACAAAACCTATTAGGTAGTGCCTAAACATGAAAGGCTACAGCCACCCTAAAAAATGGCTCGGAGACGTCTGAAGCTTGTATCAGAACATAAGGCCTTTATAAAAATTCAAAACCTACTAAAAGGTTACCCTTGACAAAAGCATCGTCTAAAATCACTTAAGCATCTTGGGAAAACTACCGGTCACACTGATTTTTCAAGGCCCCGAGCAAATAAAGTTGCGTCAAGGTCAAGCCCTAGCCGGACATATGAAAAATGAATAACTTATTACTACATTTGATTTTATGATAAGGTGTAATAAATATTTACGAAAATAAAGATTATGAAAAGATGCTAAAAAAGTGGAGACTTAAAATTTCCAGAAAGGGAAATTTTATATATTCTGGAATGTATATATAAAGGCCCAACAAAATGGCCTCAAAGTAAAAAAAAGATACACACAAAAACTAAAAACATTCTAAGGAATTCATGCTTGATCTTCACAGGGTCCCTACTCGTCGCCATAATTGTCGGAGCCTTCGAACACCCAAAATTCTCGGAGCCTGCGGCACCTTTGGGCTCGAAAGGTTTCTTCACCTCGGCCTTTATTGCTTCCTCGATCTCGGCTGATAGGTAGAAGCCTCAGGCGTGGATTTCATTGAGGGTCTCTCTTCAAGACAACTGCCTCATATATTCGGCATTAGTCTTCAGGCGGGTCTCGGCTGCTTCGAAATCGTCCTTGTATGTATCCCTTTTTTGTGCCTGCTCCTTGAGCTCAAGCTCGAGGTGATTGAACTTGACATGGTACCGGAGGAAGATTTCATGATGAAATATTGAGGTGTACAAAACAATGAAAGTCATGAGAGATATCCAAACCTAAGTAAAATTCAAAAAGATGTAATGATGCCTTACCCGGTTTAGCGCCTGCTGCACCTTATTGAAAAGATACGACACGTCGACCTTGTTCATTTTTTCTTGGTCCTCCTCGATCACCATGCATCAAAGGTAGCTGGCTACTCCAACGAGAGAAGATAGAACCCGGGCATCCTCCGGGACAGTAAGGATAACCGATCTATTGCGAACGGGGTCCACACTCGGAGCGGGAAACTGATTATTCAATTTTGGGCTCGAACTCGGCCCACTAGCTTCTGAAGAAGTATCCTTCTTCGGGACTTCGAGGTCGCCCAGCCCGGAAAAATCTTCCAAAGTAGACGAGTCCACGCCATCAAAGAAAGAATGAAAGGGATCATCCACGCCATGAACCCCTTCATTGGACTTCTCTATTCCTTCTTGGGCTTCCTCAAGCATGGACTCGGTGTAGGAGGGCGTCCCTATAATTTCTATTACACCGGTCACTTCCTTCGGAGTGGAGCCAGCATCCTAGGGGGTCCCAAGCCTGTCTCCAAATCGATCTCTCGAGTCTGAGGAAGGCCAGCCTCACGAGTCTCCCTCTCAGTTGCCGCCTTCTCCTTGGTAGGGGCCGATCAATGGGCGATAGAAATATCGTCTTCTTCCTACTCATCCCTGAGCTGGAGAAGTGAATCAGAGTCTGGCACCCGGAAGTTGGTGCTTTTCTTGGTCTTGCGAGCCACCCTCTTATTTGGCTTCACCTCGGGACCCGGGGAGCCCGAAGGTTTTCATTTCCTCCTCTTCTTTCCCCCACAATAGCCCCGGGATGTCCCGTGACGGAGGGATCAACGGACAAGGATACATCGTCGTCCTCTTCCAAAGGCCTAAGCTTGATGGTCTTAGGCAAACCTGTAAAAGACATAAGAAGGGTAGTATGATGTGGGTTAAAGGCACGATAATAGCTATTCTAAGGATAACCTTACCATGAGAACAGGCTTCCCATCGGCCCTTCGAAAGCTTGCGCCATGAGCGCTCAAAGTATAACATCTGTTTGCAGATGACCTCTTGATCACGCCCAACTCTAGTCCTAAAAAGGAAATCGTTCGTTGCAAATATAATCCGGTCTAAAAGTCCGGAATCGATCCCAGAGAGAACTAAGGTTTTGCCATAATTGTTCAATATTGCTAAGAAACACAAATCCAAACAATTTCCTAATTATAAAGATTGTGATTCTTATTTTTGTACTAATTAACAAGAAACTATTAAAAGCAGTAAAATTATTATCTAAAGATACTAAGGGTTAGACACTAAATTAAGGAGGTCTAGAGTTATGATTTCCCCAATTGTCAGAATCCTTCCCGCTATGTTCCTTGCAATTTCGCGTCTGTATTCTCTACTGATCATGATTACTTTAGGTGCCGTAATTCTATCTCGAGAAACTACAACAATTCACTAGACATATTCTCTTGAACTACGCTAGTTGGCTTTATCTAACTGCTCATTATGATCAAGTCAAGGCTTTGTTATTTCTAAACCTGCCTTTAAACCCGTTGTATTGATTTCTCGCATACGTTAGGAGTGACGTTGTTCAACAACCATCTAAATATGTATCCTTTCTCAAGAAACATATAATAAATAGGCACAGTCAATTGATGGTCATTCAATCAACAATAATAAATACGTAGTTGAACAAGTAGAGAAATTCAAAGGTTAAATTATATTAAAACATAACAAAAATTCATCCTCCAAAAGGTTTCATCAAAACCCTTGATAACAAATTATCTATTCATAATAGTATGTAAAACTATAATACTAAAAGTCATAACGAACAATGAAAAATAGGAAGAGGAAGGAAAAACTCGTAGAAGAATTCCCCGCCCTGCTCCTATTGTGTCTCTACCTCCTTAGGTCGAATCTCTGTCTCAAATCTATCCAATCTGGTCAAAATACCGTTTTTCCATGTATATATACAAAGTAGGGTTGGGACCAAATAGTTATACCTTCTCCTATGCAAAAAAGGAGATTTTTTCAGGTCTGTACGTGCGCGGCCGTGCTACGCCCGCGCTAGTGGCCGCGCATATCGAAAAGTTTCTGCCCCGTTTGCGGGGTCAGTACGCGTCCGCGCGCTTTCCGTGCACTGTTCACCCATTTCCATTTGGAATTTGGAAAATCGTAAAACATTAAGGTTGTAACCCTTTGAGTTAGCTTTCTAACCTTATATTATATATCCTAAATGAAGTTCTGGTAAAAAAGTTATGTCAATTTTACTAGACAGTGCACAATATGCCTACTCGAGTCTTCATTTGTTCTTAACTATCAAATTTGACTCCTGAACACGATCCCGGCTTAATTACTGGGGCTTTTACTCAGATTTCAAATCTCCAAATCACTTTAATTCATTCCATGTCATCTACATAGCTCGGAATCACTCCTAAGAGGCATAAAATACACAATTAGTGAAAAACACTAGCGATTAAAGCTCAAACTCAATTAAAGTGCAGTAAATTAGAGTGTAATAAGAGACTAAAATATGTATACCGATCAAAAGTTAAATTACCAATACCTAAACTTTCATAATCCATGATGTCATGTTTCTCAATTCAACAAGTAAATAAAACAAAATTAAAATAACAAAACAAAACAAAATAAAATAAAACTTCAAACTTGCAACCTAGCAATATGTGCACCTACAGCCACACCGTTAGTTCTCCGGCAACGGCGCCAAAATTTGATCACGCCCAACTCTAGTCCTAAAAAGGATAAGCGGTCGTTGCAAATATAATCCGGTCTAAAAGTCCAGAGTCGAATCTCACAGAAAATTAAGGTTTCGCTATAACTGTTCAATATCGCAAAGAAGACTAGCTCGACTAAATTTCTAAGTTATAAAGATTAAGATTTTTATACCTAACTAATTAACTAAGAAACTAAAGCATTAAATTAACAACTAAAGATACTAAGGGTTGAAGATTAAATTTAGGAGGTCTAGAGTTATGATTTCCCCAATTGTCAGAATCATTCCTGCTATGTTCCCTACAATTTTGCCTACGTATTCTCTACTTATCATGAGCACTTTGGGTGTCGTAATTCTCTCTCAAGCAACTACACCAATTTACTAGGCATATTCTCTCGAACTACGCTAGTTGGCTTTATCTAACTGCTCACTATTACCACGTCAAGGCTTCGTTATTTCTAAACCTACCTTTAAACCCGCTGTATTGATTTCTCACATACGTTAGGAGTGACGTTATTCAACAACCACCTAAATATGTATCCTTTCTCAAGAAACACATAATAAATAGGCACAGTCAATCGATGGTCATTCAATCAACAACAATAAACACGAAGTTGAATAAGTAGAGAAATCCAACGACTCAATTATATAAAAACATAACAAGAATTTATCCTACAAAAGGTTTCATCAAAACCCTAGCTAAAAAATTAGTTATTCATAATAGTATGTAAATCTACAATACTAGAAGTCATAACCAACAATGAAAAATAGGAAGACGAAGGAAAAAAACTCGTAGATGAATTCTCCGCCTTGCTCCTATTGTGTCTCTGCCTCCTTAGGTCGAATCTTTGTCAAAAGTATGTCCAATCTCTCCAAAATACCGTTTCTCCATGTATATATACCAAGTAGGGTCGAGCACAAACAATTATACCTTCTCCTACGTGAATAAGGATGATTTTTCCAGGTCTGGAGTAGCACGGTCGCGCTAGTGGCCGCGCATATCGAAAAGTTTCTTCCCCATTTAAGCGTCAAGTCCGCGGTCGCGGTTTCAACCGCGTTTTTCACCCTGTTACATTTAGAATTTGGGAAAACGTAAAACATGAAAATTGTACACCTTTGAGTTATATTTTCAACCATATAATATATAGATCAAATATAGTTCGAAGCAAAGAGTTATATCTATTTTACTAGACAGTACGCAATATACCTCCTCGAGTTTTCGTTTGTTCTTAACTATCAAATTTGACCCCCAAACACGATCCCGTCTTAATTCCTTGGGATTTTACTCAGACTTCAAAGCCCAAAATCACTTGAATTTATTCCATAACATCTATATAGCTCGGAATCGCTCCTACAAGGCATAAAACACACAATTAGTGCAAAACACTAGCGATTTAAGCTCAAACTCAATTAAAGTGTAGTAAACTAGAGTGTAATAAGTGACTAAAATACACAATTATAGCCTATCATCAACACCCCACACTTAAATCATTTCTCGTCCTCGAGCAATCAAACTACACTTTATATAGACACAACCTTTTTAAGCAATGCTCCTAACTCATCACACCAAGAATATTTAAAATAGACTAATAACAAAAGCGTAACATATTCACCTCCAGATTTGACTCACAAGTACCGTGCATTATTCACAACTCACCCACTTACTCTAACATAGAGGTCACTGACATCACCTTTCCTTCATGAATCAAGTGCCCTCACACAACGAAAGAGAGTAGTTCCACACAATAAAATTTAAGAACACTTAGGAACTCAAGATAGAAAGAATTCACTCACTCTCAGAAATAATATTCATGTTCCACAAAAGATGTACCATAGGCTTGCATGTAGTGTACTACTCTACTAATTGAGCTCATTCAGTCTAGGATCAAGTAGGACTTTATTTGGTTGTAATGTATGTTGCGGGATGGGTAGGATACATTTAGATATAAGAGTGACTACACCTCCCTAAGTACATTAATACATATACTTTAACATTAAAACCCCATACTTATGACAAACCAAACTGCGTCTTCACATCAGTGTATTTTACCTCATACTTCTTTAAGCACAATTACATCAAGTGCCACCACTTATCAAGGATATTTTTTTTCACAACAATACAACTTTTTTTTTTCTTTTATTTATTTCTCTTCTTTATTTTTTATTTTTTTATTTTATTTAAGTGGCTTTTAATTTTTCAAAACGGTGCACATTTCTTATATAATCCGGCGACAACGCCAAAATTTATTCACGCCCAACTCTAGTCTTAAAAAGGATAAGCGGTGGCTGCAAATATAATCCGGTATAAATGTTTGGAATCGATCCCACAGAGAACTAAGGTTTCGCCATAATTGTTCAATATTGCTAAGAAACACAAGTCCAAACAATTTCCTAATTATAAAGATTGTGATTCTTATTTTTAAACTAATTAACTAGAAACTATTAAGAGTAGTAAAATTATATCTAAAGATACTAAGGGTTAGACACTAAATTAAGGAGGTCTAGAGTTATGATTTCTCCAATTGTCGGAATCCTTCCCGTTATGTTCCCTGCAATTTCGCCTATGTATTCTCTACTGATCATGATTACTTTAGGTGTCGTAATTCTCTCTCGAGCAACTACAACAATTTACTAGACATATTCTCTCGAACTACGCTAGTTGGCTTTATCTAACCGCTCATTATGATCACGTCAAGGCTTTGTTATTTCTAAACCTACCTATAAACCCGCTGTATTGATTTCTCACATACGTTAAGAGTGATGTTGTTCAACAAACACCTAAACATGTATCCTTTCTCAAGCAACACATAATAAATAGGCACAGTCAATTGATGGATATTCAATCAACAATAATAAACACGTAGTTGAACAAGTAGAGAAATTCAAAGGTTAAATCATATTCTAACATAACAAGAATTCATCCTCCAAGAGGTTCCATCAAAATCCTAGATAACAAATTATATATTCATAATAATATGTAAAACTACAATACTAAAAGTCATAACCAACAATGAAAAATAGAAAGAGAAAGGAAAAACTCGTAGAAGAATTCTCCGCCTTGTTCCTATTGTTTCTCTGCCTCCTTAGGTCGAATCTCTGTCTCAAATCTGTCCAATCTGGTCAAAATACCGTTTTTCCATGTATATATACCAAGTAGGGTTGTGCCCAAACAATTATACCTTCTCCTACACGAAAAAGGAGAGTTTTTAAGGTCTGGACGTGCGCGGCCCCGCTACGCCCGCGCTAGTGGCCGCGCATATCGAAAAGTTTCTGCCCCATTTGCGCGGTTAGTGCGCGACCGCGAACTTGACGCACACTTTTCACCCATTTCCATTTGGAATTTGGAAAATAGTAAAACATTAAAGTTGTAAACCTTTGAGTTAGCTTTCCAACATTATATTATACAGCCTAAATGAAGTTATGAGAAAACAGTTATGTCCATTTTACTAGATAGTGCATAATATGCCTACTCGAGTCTTCGTTTGTTCTTAACTATCAAATTTGACCCCTGAACATGATCCCGGCTTAATTTCTTGGGATTTTGCTCAGACTTAAAAGCTCCAAGTCACTTGAATTCATTTCATAACATCTACATAGCTTGGAATCACTCATACAAGACGTAAAACACACAATTAGTGCAAAATACTAGCGATTAAAGCTCAAACTCAATTAAAGTGCAGTAAATTATAGTGTAATAAGCCACTAAAATACGTAATTATAGCCTGTCATCACCTCTATTCACTCCTTAAGATGGGGGAGCACATTTGGAACTCGAGCAACGGTTGCACAACCACAAATACGAATGATGAGAAAGGAAATGAAGAAAAATTGACACTTAAAAAAGGGTTGCACTTACGAGATGAATTCCACTTCTCGGATAATGAAATGAACTCGGGAGGGATCAGATCTTCGGTATTCACCAGAACGAAGCGCCCCTTCCAGCCTCTGTCTCGGTCATGGTCAATACTCAAAAATATTTCCTTCCGGGGCCGAGGAGTGAGCTTGATTAGTCCCTCTCGGAAAATTTGTGTACTTTATAGACAGAGTAAGTGATCGATGGTGAACCGATGAGATTCGGTATTATTCATGAAGTAATGGTGGAGGATCATGATCCTCCATAGAGACGAGTGGATTTGCCCGCGGCACCATCCTACCTCTTGCAAACATCCAAAATAACTGGGTCTACCTGGCCCAATGTGAAAAGGTAAGTGTAAACAATTAAATACCTCTCCATGTAGGTAGTAATAGCATTCTCAGGACCAAGGACTATAACCCTTTTGCCTTCCCATTTACAGTTCTCTCGAACCGTGGGAAGGACTTCTTCAGTAATGGAGCATATATACCTTGTTCCCTCACCCCGGTCCTGTTTGGATGAGGGTTTATCGACCTTGAAATCGCCTGCAATTGAACAGCCCCCGGGAATAAACATTTTCAAGGGGGCTCAGGAGCTGGTTCGGTGGCAGCCACTTCTGGAGAAGCCGTTTGGAGAGCAACTATTTCGGGAATAACCGCCTCAGTACCGACAGCCGGTTGGGAAGATGAGAGGCAAACTGCTGAGGGACTGACTTGGAAGTTTTTGCCATTACTATCTGAGAAATTTTGAAGATTTAAAGAAAATATATAGAGGCCTAAAGGCTAAAGAACAGAGCAAGAAGATTCGAAAAAAAAATCTGGGTAAAACCCTAAGAACAACTATGAGGGTTTGAAGATCAAAGATGAAGATATGAAGGCTTGAAGGAAGTTAGTGATAGCTAAAGAATTTGAAGGTAGAGGCTTTATCGGAAAGTGGAGAAAGAAGAGGGGATAGAAGCTTTTATATGGAAAGTAGGCCACACTTCGCATTCGGAGGCAACCAGCTGATGATTGACACGTGTCCGAAGTAAAAAACGACGCGACTGATGGAACGTTTCGACTTCTTCGTCGAACGTACGGAGGAAGGAACCGGAGAGCGTCTATCATTTCTCATCATTCAGGAAACCCAACTCTCTGAAAAATGAGGGGACTATCTGTAT
The DNA here is from genome assembly GCA_005239525.1 of Nicotiana knightiana. Lineage (NCBI taxonomy): Eukaryota > Viridiplantae > Streptophyta > Magnoliopsida > Solanales > Solanaceae > Nicotiana > Nicotiana knightiana. Next base: position 113,046 of record ML404525.1, on the reverse strand, counting down.
ACTGGTAAAAAATTTGAGGCTAATGAGCACCCTGATTTTTCGATGGGGCAAATGAAGCAAGGACGTAACTACAAAAAATAAGAATCGAAATCAGGAGCCTCTTGTATCAAGGCCCGAACAAAACACCTACCATCGGAGCCATAGAGACCAAGCTCCCCGGATCCAGTTCGAGTTCTAAGACCTCGGAAAGTATTACCAAACAACCACGCATGATTAACAAAGGGCAGTGATATCCGTGCCCAACCGAATATCACGGCGAGAATCTCGGCCCGTATCGACAGTAGATCCGTGATTAGCGAAAAGGATGATTTTTATCTTTTTTAAAATTGTACTCAGGGTAAAATTCCCCTACTATATAAAGGCGAAACTGATTATTCAATACAAACTATAACACGTAGAGCAAGGCAATATACATTTATTTTCTTTGCTCCTAAAAGTGATTCAAAGTTCTTAATGTTGCTCATAGTTCATCATAAGTGTTTTGCTCCGAATCGAAGGCAGGTTAATTGTTAAGCTCATAACCGAGTCCCGACTCAACACTACTATTGGTTTGGCTGATTATTTTATCTTTAATTTGCTTATCTAATGCTATTACTTACTTGTATTGAATTAGTTCATATATTCTTTAAATCGTATATAAATTTAATTATTATCCATTTTTAAGGGTAAATAAGAAGAAGAAGAAGAAGCACAGGAGAGGATTGGAGCAAGGAAGAAAAAGGATTTGGGGGAGGGGAGGAAGGGTAGATCGTTGATTTGGAGAAAGGGACCATGGAATAGATTGGGAAGCCCCGGGGGGAAGGTACATACAGTGGGATTGATGGTCTTTATGTATGACAGAGGAAGAGAAATGAGGAAAAGAAAAATGGAAAGACATAAACGTTTTTAATTAAAATAGACACGTGGCAAATAATGATTTGTACGTGTCAAACACATTCTTTTTTAAATTGAATTTTTCCGAAAAGGAGGTAGTAGTACCATTTCGATGTTGTTCATAGTTAAAGGTCATCATGGACGAAAACATGCAACTTTAGGGGCATTTTATTTAAGTATTTTCATCCTCCTCAAATTCTATGGCCATCATGCATGCATATACATAAGCGAACACACATTATATGCCCCAACTAAATAAAATGAATTTTAACTTTTTTCTAATAGGGTAGTCGGTAAAGAGCCAAAATTGGTCCTAGACTATTTGTCACGTCCCGATCTCGGGGAACGCGACCGGCGCTTAATCGAGATAACCCGTCCGAGCAAGTCTGTACAATACCTTCTACCCGGACTCACTCACCAATAAAGAGAAGATCTATTTCATTAATTAGACAGTGAGGAGATTCATGTGAACAACAACGCAAACTCAATATCAGCAGTTTCATCATCTATAAGTTTTAGAATACATACACTTTCATAGTTTAATATGGAACGTGTGATGCAGTTACCAAAATTACTAGTTTGACTTTCCCAACACCGGTATACCACCCACACAAAATCTACGGAACCTCTAATAAATACAAAAGAGTACGATGATAGTGCTGGAAACAAAGACCCGGCTATTCCTTAAAATATAATACATTAAGGCTAAATATACGACCCCGTATGAGGTGGGGCTCACCAAGTCAGCTAGGAAGAGAGTGCACTGCTATCAACGATCAAAGATGCATGTTGTGGGACCACCTACATCCATTAAAGATGCAACATTCCCGACAAAAAGGGTGTTAGTATATATGGAATAGTAATAGTATGTATGACTAAGTACGCTCTCAATAAAACGAATGATAAAACAAGAATGAACAATTGTAAAATCAATGGGCGTCTCAAACAATACCCAAAACATCAAGTTAGGAACCAGACAAGTTTTCAAATGATTTCCATATTTTATGTTGGGGGTATTTAGTACCGGTGTGCCATTGTTTACAATTTCAATTATAATTTCCAACACAGTCACCACTATGTGTGCGGCATGGTGTCGGATCACGACCCGATCGGCTAGGCCGTCTCATACGAGACATCAACCATAATCACAATTTCAATTTCAATTTCCAACACAATCACCACCATGTGTGTGGCATGGCGTCCGATCACGACCTGACCGGCTAGGCCGCCTCAACTGATACATCATCCTTTTCTATTAACCATCCCATTTCATACCTCTTTCACATCTTTTTATTTCATTGGCACTAACGTTCACAATTGTAATATCCCCTTTTTATGTGGCGTGTTGGCCGTATTTCATATCTCATATTTCGTGCTCACCTTTTCATTTTCAACCATCATCAATTGATTTTCAGCAACACGACATTTATGTTCAAGACACTAAGCATACATATGAGCAAACAAGAGTCTTAAGTGCATTGAGATTTTTTACACAATTGGCATTAGCTATCGTTTGAAACGCGACTTGAAGAAATTGCATTTAGCTAAGCAACCAACTCTTTAAACACATTATCAAATAGTAGTACAACTTAACAAAAACATTTTTTTTTCAATTGAACTGCTGATGCACCCATTGTGGGTGTGCTTAACAAGAGCATTTGGAATACATATTGAGCACAAAAGTCTCTTGACACAGAGTTTATTCGGAATAATCGATTCATAACAATTAACTTGAGACATACAATGGCATTTTGAGGTTCGATTCTAAAGGAAGAGTTTAGTCAATATACCTTACTTGAGCTTCCTTAGACTCTAAAATGTTCCGAGATTCATAGCAACTTTGATCTATTTTAGAAATGTAACAAATTGAACCAAAATTAGGAAGATGATCATGGTTCTAGCTCATTCGAGAATTTTATCAAACACTAGGTATGTATTAAGGTTTCAAGGTCCTTTTATGGAGGATTCCATCATCCCACAACCCATGCTTTGCAATTTTTATCTCAACAATCTCCCTACATCCCTTGATAACATATGCATGCAAAATATACAACTCCCGTACCAAGAACTATCTTACTAATTGCCCATTTCTATATAATTTTAAAATTAAGGGCTAGAGTGTAGAATCTTACATATAGGATGAATACCTAGTTTGCTTTCCTTGTTAATATTCCAAGATTTGAGTAAGAATTGATGGATGAAGCTTAGGAACTCCCTTTCTCACTCTATGTCACTCTCTCTCTCTCTCTCTAGAAATATAAGTTTTTCCCTTTTAAAATGACCCACAGGGGTGTTTTATTAGAATGAAGTCGGGTTAAAAAATTAGAAAAATAGGAGGCCCGACACAGGTCTGCGGTCGCATATCCGACCGCATAATATTTCTGCGGTCTGCGAAATGGCCCTCCGGAATTGGGCACCACTGCCTGGGTATGCGGCAGTTTTGCAGCCCGGAGACCCGTTCTACGGTCGATAATGCACAAATAACTCTCCTCCGAAAAATTTTCATGTTGGTTTTGCGATTGGTATGCGGCCCGCGAAATCGTTCTGCAGTTGCATTCCAAAAGTTTCCCAATTGACTGCCTCACTCTGCGGCCACATAGTGGGCCGCAAAAATGCCTTTTTCTGCCAAACATTTTCCTTCGACTCCCAAGCGTACTGTTCAACCCAAAAAATCCGTACATGGCACCACGAAACCCCGAGTTTCAGGTAAAATTTTACGAGCCCTTACACTATTCGATTTGGTACAAGACTGCCCTTCGTCCACCTATTGAGCTAAAAAGACCCCTACCTTTATCTTAGTGGCTCACTTATGCCCTTATTAACTAAGAGACTTATTTGGAAAATATTTTTAATTAATATTCACGTGTCACCATCCTACTTATCTAAATTTAAATCTTTACCAAAAATTTTGAAAAAAAACACCCATTATGATTTCTTCACACTCGCCCGAAAAAAGGACATGACACATTGCCAACTCTCCCTTTCTTCTCCTATCTCCATGAAATTGAATTAGAGTAGGAGATAATAAATTTTATTCTCATACTCATTTTATTTCATTCCCAAACTCCACATTTTCTGGCTTAAATTGTTACTTTTCTTGTTATTGTAATGGCACAAATTCTTCCATTTGCAGAATCTAAAAGATGAAGAAGAAGTTACATTATCTTTAAAAATCGAGTTTGGATTAATAGCGTTTAAAATTGGGCGGATCAATCAAAGCCTAAGTTTATAGTGGTTTTTTCTTTTTAATTAAACAAGGGTTTATATTTATGCCAATAGCACGGTAACACGTGGATAATCATTAAAGTTTTCTATTTTTTTTTAGATAAATTCGTTAATAATAAGGGCATAATTGAGCCACTAAGAAACGGTGAGGGTACTTTTTGTTCAATAAGTGGATGAAGGTCATTTTTGTACCAAGTCGAATTGTCTCGGACGGCTTTGGCTATTTTCCTTAGGATATTTATATACTTTGATATTTAACTATGTATGAATTCGTTTACATGTTGGAGAGTGAGTCAAATTATAATCCAGAAATCCTGAATTAAAAATTTCAGATGATATAGTGACTGATTGGAGAGTAAAATTCTCAACTTCTACCCTTTTCTCCACTTCCTCCACCCTAGAAATGAAAAAGATGTCAACTCAATACTGAACAAGTACAAATAAGTGATTGTTGGTGGTTAGCTCTCTAATCACAGGCCTACTTTATATTCAGTAAGGATGTGGATACTAAATGCACAATCACTAGCATTTTCATCCTCATTCATTGTATAGCAATTGTCCTAACCATTTGTTTGTCACCAACTAATCCTAAGATGGCGAATACTGTAGGAAAACTGTCACATGGTTGACACAAACAATAAAATCGAACTCAATGAGTTTTGTTGTAACATTTACAAACTTTAAGCAGCTAAGGAAATAAGTTCGCTTTGAAATTTCTCAAACCGCAACAGAAATATTTGATTTGAACAAAGAAACTACTACAAAAAAAAGTAAATTTTATGGGTGGTCATTCAATTTTTTGTTCATTATCTAAAATTTATTTTTTTTACATAAAAATCATTTTACAATGCACTAGTTATCACAATAATCACTTTGACCAGATTTTACAAACTTTTCACCTTAAAAGTCTGTTATGCCATTGACATTATAAATCCTCTTATTTATGTAATATATTCGTTCATTTAATTGTTTTTTAATATTAATTTTCAAGATATATAGGTAGCATTATTAAATTTGTCATTAACATTACTGATGTTTTGTACTTCAATACCACACAAGAGGGGGGTGATTTGTGTGGTATCTAATTATTCGCATGCACAGATTATAGAAGGAACTGGTTCTTCTATGTGTTCATATACTACTGTAGCAGAATAATAAATGCGAAAAGTAAAGAACACAAGTATTTTTACATGAAAAACACCTGTCTCAAAAGATGAAAAAACTACGACCTACTACCCAGTAGGATTTTTTCCAACACTTCACTAAATTACTATGCCAAAAACAACACTTAGCAAACTCTTTGTAAATCTAAGGATTAGCCTAACCCTTTGTGACAACCAGCTTCTAGCTGTTGCGATAACTTCAATTTAGCTCTAGCTTGAATACAACACACAAAGTATCTAGTACAATTACTTCTAGATATAGCTGAAAAGTACAATTTGAAACACCTACTACAATGAAACTAGAGTAAAAGACATACACTTGGAACTGATTCTTCTATCTGGTTCATGTAGCTTCAGGTTCGCACACTTGAACCACACAAGAATTGCTTGTAAAATGCCTTGCTATTTTTCTCTCAACTCACGTTTAACTTCAGCATTTGTGTGTACCTGTAAAATGAGAACATCCTGGTAGAATAGGAAAAAACTACAGTTCTAATGTAATACTCTTCCTTGGTGGAAGAGTTCTAGTTATCTTCAAATTCTAACTCCTCCCTTATCTAGGATAGGGTTCTCCCGAGTAAGGAGTCCTTCTCCTTATCAATTATGCAACATTTTCATTCAGGAGATATCAGATATAACCACTTAAGCTTATCTCCTTTACGTGCATGCCTTGTGCCCGAATTTCGCCCATGTTTGTGCACACTTTATATGGACCTGGTTCATGCTTGAGTTTCTTTGTCAATCATCAAACAAACTTTAATTGGACCAACAATTACCGTGAATAAATCTCAAGTCCACATTCTTAATCATAATTAATAATATGTTTAATGAAAATTAAAAAATCAAGGCTCATTGATTTAGCAGCCAAGCCATACCCATTAATTAAATAAATAAAATACTCATATTTAGCAAAATGACACATCAGATTAATACTTTCAAATAAATAATATTAATAGATAAAGCTTTAAAACTAAATATTAAACATAAATATCTTTGAAACTTTTTAAAATTTTTTTATTGACTCAAAAATATCATTTGTTAAACAAATCTGTTTTTATTATTTTAAATGAATATTAATAAATAAATTTTTTATGATTTTTATATTTAAAATATGTTCATGTTTGAATATGATTAAACAAATTGAGTTCCATGAAAAAAAATAATAAATAAAATAATTTAAAATTTTAATTATTAGTAAAACACCTAGGTAAAATGTATTATATAGTATATAATTTAGAAGGTATTACATAAATAAGAGGATTAATGTCGCGGACATAATAGACTTTTCAAGTAAAAGTATAATAAAATCTTGCCAAGGTGATTTTCGTGATAAATAGAGCAAAGTAAAATAATTTTTGTGTAACAAAAAAAAGAAAAATGATTTTTGGGTAATGAACACAAAGTTTAATAATTTTTACGTAACAAAAACAAAAGTGACTTTTGCATAATGAACACAAAGTTGAATGATCACCTATAAAATTTAGTCCAAAAAATGGTACATTTTTTGCTTCAAATCATAGCCAATTAACTAGAATTATGTTAGATAATATTAATTAAGAAACATCAAATTAACGTATAAATGTAATAGTTAACTCACTTTATTAATTTAATACTGCTACTTAACTTTTTAATGCAAGTAAAATTGATAGTGATATGATCCCTCTCCGAAATTTGAGCAGCATTAGTATTTGGTGATGATAGTAAAGTAAGCATTACAATAGTTAACTAGTAAAACAAAAGTAGAGAGAGTGACGGAGACAGATCACAAGATTTTTTCTACACCAAAACACAAGATTCAAATATAGTAAAATTGATTATTTCAATAAGATCCAAGAAGCTTAATATTTAACATATTAAATTATGGAGGATTTAATGTTTTAACTTTTAGCTACTGGCACCAGCAATGTAAAGGTCCCATTTTTAGGTGACTAGCTACATAAGAACTGGTTGCGCCTTTCCAGTGACTATTAAGGAATTAAATATTTTTTTCTCTTTGATAAGTTTTTCGTTATATATTTTTAAACTATGAAAATTATTACTTATAGTACTTTTTATATAGTTTATAAGTGTTTAAATTTTATTTTTTATAATTGGAAAAAATTGAGTGACCTGGATCGATACTGAAAATCTAATATATTGACTCTCAAAAATCTACAATTTTTTTTGGAGGAAAGTAGTAGTTTCTTACGCTAGATAGGGACTATTCAGTAATAGAAAAAATCATGGCTAATAAAAAATATTGAGGAATGTGGAACCATTAAAGCGAGGGGATATTTTGATTTTATCATTTTGTTTTTGATTTCATTTATATACGAACAACCATGAAATCTGAGCCTTATTCCGTGTGGATACGAATAATACATAAATATACACTGAAATTATAGAAAGAAAAAAGCCTTGTCATACTCACAAGTGATAAATTACGTGTTAAGACTTGAAAGTTATGCAAAGCGATCAGAACTCTGAAAGAAATGAGAATATGGCGTTCTTTGTCCAAATATATATTGCCCTTTTCTATTTCAATGTCATAAAATATTGTTTGACACTGTGAAACTCATATATTATTATTCTACATAACTTTTACGTATTTCAAATCCAAATTCCATTTATTAAATTTCTCGTTCTTAATGCATGCATTCGGCAATTTGTCAAAATTTATTCACAGTCGAACATCATATAAAATATTACGAAATGAGTACTATTACCAATTAATTAGCGGTAAACATATTGGCATGTGTTAATATCACCAAAGGCAAAACAGGCTCAAATATACCAAGGGATATGATGGGAGTCTATCATACAATAAGTTTGTGAATCATTTTCGTACTTCATAAAAATGAAAAACAAAAACTCGCAGGTAAAAACGTTTAGCTACCCAAAATGGATTGAAAGAGCAAACGTCTCTATTCGTACGAAGTAAATTTGATGGGATATTCGTACGGTCAATAACTGAAATATTTATAGTGCCAGTAAATTTCATCTATGAAAAGCAATAGTTTGCTGTTTTACTTCATCTTTTAGAAGCAATATCGAGTTGGCTACGCGTTTTTATTTCCTTTAACTCGCTCCTATATATCTTGCAATCTTGCCAATTTCAGTTGAAGGCAACGAAACACTAGAAAACTGTCAAAATTCGTCCACAGAATACCGATAGAAATTTATCGAAAATTAAGTAAATTGGTCGTAAAAGTCAAAGAAAATATTTCTGACAAGAGAAATAGTGGCCCGGAGCAAATATATGACAATTCCAACTAATTTCGGTCGGAAATTGGTCAACATTTGATCAAGACTTGGTCATTTGACCAAGACCTGATCATATTTGTATATTATCTACAAAAATAACTTTTAATTAAAATTTTTCAAATATACCGACTGGTTTCGGTCCGTAAATTTGAAATTATGCTTTCCCGCCCAAGGCAATTGGTTTTTAATATAACAAAAACTATGTGTGTGTGTGTGTATATATATATATATATGTATGTATATATAATTTACCAACCAGAATAAGTTTTAATTAAATTTTTTCGACCGAGTTCGGCCGAAAATACAATTTTAAAATAATTAAAATATAAATTTAATGAAATTACCGACCGAAGTCGGTCGGTTGGTCAACCTTTATATAAATAACTTTAAAATAAATAATATTTTTAATAGTTAATTGATATATATATATATACACACACACACTATACACTTAGTATATATACTATATTATATAATATATATATATCTTATATAGCTTATATAAGATGTATATATAGCTTATCATTTTTTTTTAGCAAACAGGATATATATATATATATATATATATATATTAATAGCTAAGTAACGTTCAGTACATGACTGTCATAGTTGGTGTCACTAAGGATACTTTGATTGCCTACGCTTGCTAAGGTTTTGCAACCATCATAAGATAGAAATTTCACAAAAAAAGATTGTTCTACTAGTTCACTTTCATATTTTACATAAGATGGTGGTTCAAAAAAAGTTTTCTTCCCCTTCGTTAGATCAACAACCTTCTTTGCCATTTGATGAGCTACGCTATTCCCTTGCCTGAACGCGTGCTGGTGGATTATCTCCTTCTGTTGGTGCATTAACAACCTGTATTTATTAACCATGTTATCATATAATCTATTGCCTTGTTGGATTGACTGGATCACCTCTGTGGAGTCTGTCTCTATTTTAAGAGGGAACATTCCCCAATTCTGTGATGTTTTGAGTCCCTCAAGCAGTGCCTTGATTTCTGCTTGTAATGATCCGTGAGCATGAGATGATTTTGCAAAGCCACTACCCAATGTCCATTGGCATTCCTGAATACACCTCACAGGCCACATTTTTGTTTGTTATTGTCGAAGCTAGCATCTATGTTTAGTTTAAACCATCCTTTTGGTGGTTTGTGCCATCTAATATTGATGGGAACTTTTGGAGGAGTGTGTATACTTTTTTCACTGAGAAGTTTGAATTTAATAGCCCTTAGAATAATATGGTCACTATTAATAGGATTTCCTGTATTGTTTTGATTGTTGTTATTTTTATTTAACCAAATGTACCAGATAGCATAAGGAAAAAAGGAGTTCCATTTTATATAGTTGTTTCTTATTGGGTAGTCAAAAGCCTTCAGTTGAATAATGCAGTGCTCACCTTGATCTTTATAGAAATTTTGCCACCCAAGACTGTCCCAAAAAGGTTTAGTGGCTTTGCAATTAAAGAAAATATGGGTTATAGATTCTTCCTCCTTACATTTGCATATAGGACAAACTGGGTCAATGTTTAAACCAATTTTTGCTAGGTATTCTCTACATGGTATCTTGTTATGGAGACACTGCCATAGAAAAAAAATGATTTTATTTGGACAGGTTAGATCCCAAATCCATTTGAAATCTATTCGGGTATCCTTTGGAGGATCCATTAGATTGTAGCAAGTTTTGGTCGTGAAAATTCCTTTTGTAGTTAGAGACCATATTGGAATGTCACTAGTTGGTCCTTTTAGACGAATTTTTACCTTGAAGATGTTTTCTTTGGTGTCATTGGGAATGTTGAGGGATATTTTATTAAAGTTCTAATTTTTTCCATCAAAGATGTCTCTTATTTTTATTGAACAATCTGTATTCAAGAGGGGACCTTCTATTGTTTTCCTAAGGTTTCCTAAATTCGAAATCCAATAGGTTTCCCAAATATTCATGTTGGAATGGATATGGGGTGACCATATAATACCTTTGGAACATAAATTCCATCCCTTTTGAATGGTTTTCCAGATGAAAGAATTTTTGTTTATGGCATTACTATTTGCATAGGAGGTCGTAATTAGCTTAGCCCAGGGTGTAGTAGCATTAGTAAGGATTCTCCATACTAGGCTAGCAAGTGTGTATAAATTCTTAGCCTTTACACTGTGAAGTCCAAGACTTCCATTGATTTTGGGTTGGCAAATATTAAACCATTTGATGAGATAAATTCTTTTTCTTTCATTGGTAGTTCCTCATATAAAATCTCTTTGGACTTTATCAATTTTATTTAGAATCTTTGTGGGAAGTAAAGTATATTGCATATAATGATTTGGTATTGAGTTCAAGCAAGATTGGAATAGGGTTGTTCTTCCTGCTATATTGATGAATTTCATTTTTCAAGCTGCCAGCTTAGCTCTCATTTTGTCAATTATGAATTGGTAGTTTTTTGGTCTAGGGTATTTGTTTAAAATAGGGAAACCCAGGTAGGTGCCAAAGAAATCACTTTTTTTAATACCTAACTTATTGGTAACATCCTTAATAAGAGCTTGGGGACAGTTGTTTGAAAAGAGAATTTTGGATTTAGTAGTGTTAATACATTGTCCTGACAGGTCATAAAAATATTGGTTAAGGGTCTGATTTGCCCCTACTATAATAAATAGGGCTTATTTATCCTCCATTTAAGTTTTCTATCAAAAATATCCCTACCGTTATAGATTAGGTGCATATTTATCCCTTACACGTTAAAAATACCCTCCCAACTTTTAAAATCCGCGTGGCATCCCCTTATTGGACCAACTAACCAGCCCCATTTTTTAAATTCAAACCCGCCCGATCCCAGCAACAGATGGGTGATCAAGCTTATCTGATCAACTTCAGCAAATTCTCTTTCCATTGTTAAGAAATTACACTCTGTCCTTACAATCTTAAGAAATCCCATCTCAATTTGTAGTTACAGTAGCAAGCAACATAGTGCAGGGAATTTCTAAACAGTGCAACAATTCTCAAGATTCAAAAACGAGAAACAGTCGCACCTACTAATAATCAAGCTCATAGAATCAGAATTCAACTTCAAAACACACGAAAAAAGCTTCAGTGACTCACAACAAGCTCTAAACAGTCAGCTACTTAACAAAATACTCAGCAACAACTCAATTCAGCTAACTGTCCTAGATTTAAAGCAACTACAACTGATGACTCAATGAATTGAACTCAGGATCGAACAAAACTCTTTCAAATAACAATCACTAATAGATAAGAAAATCAATTTTAACTCACTAATTCAATACCAAAAGAGCTCAAACGACAACAACATAGGAATGTAAACTCAGAAATTCAATAGAAACCTCAAGTCGCTCATACAAATTTAACTCAATCAATTCCAAAAAGATCGATGCTCTGTCGAAACACAATTCTCTTCAAAATTTTCAGAATTTAACTCAGTTTAAGCTCAAGGAATAAAACCTGATTCGTTGCAACTATCCGCAACTGCTCGAATGGAATCGAATAAGTCGCGAAGTTCTTCAAAGTTGCAGACGCCAAATTTGATCCAAATGCACCAAAACTTCACCAACTGAGTTCAAATTTTATATATGAGCTCTATTCAACACGAGGAACAATTCTGGAATCAATTTTGAATAATAGTTCAGGAAATCAATGGAATCTAATCTCGTCTTCTTCGTCGAATGACTCCAAATTTTTTGACGGAGAACCACTTCGAACAAAGCTTCAGTCACTCCCAAACTTGAACTAAAACTCCCTATCAGCTCTAGGAATAAACCTCAATGCTCAGTTTGAATAAACAATTGCCAAATTAGAAGACCCTGACGTCGTCTTCTTTGTCGACAAGTCCGTCCGAAAATTCAAACCTAAAACTAGCAAATCAGCTCAAATCGAGCTAATCCTTTCGATTCAGCTTCAAAATGATGTTTCCAACAAGATTCTCAACTCCCAATCGAATTCAAACTCAAATCTCGGAACCGGATCGGGCGGATTTGAAGTAAAAAAATAGGGCGGGTCAGTTGGTCCAATAAGGGGATGCTACACGGATTTTAAAAGTTGGGAGAGTGTTTTTAACATGCAAGGGATAAATATGCATCTAATCTATAACGGTAGGGATATTTTTGATAGAAAACTTAAACGGAAGATAAATAAGGCCCATTTATTATACTAGAAGGGCAAATTAGAAACTTAACCGTAAAAATATTCTAATCCTCTCTTAATGGCATGGCATGATTTCATATTGACCTTAGCCACAAGGGTAAGATCATCGGCAAAAAATAAGTGAGAAAAATTTGGACTTCTTCTCCCTATGGTTATTGGATCCCAATTCCTAATATCAACTTGATAGTTTTTGTATCTTGATATCATTTATAAACAAAGGATGAAGATATAAGGTGATATGAGATCACCTTGCCTGATTCCCCGGTTAGTTTCAAAGAATGTTGTGATGGATCCATTAACTAGTACTGTTATAGAACTTGTTGATATACAATCTAATAGCAGTTTCGTGAATTTGGAGGGAAATTGAAATATTTTAAAGTGTGATGGACAAAAGACCACTCTAATTGGTCAAAAGCTTTCTGCAGATCAATTTTAAGGAGCATGTGACTTTGTTTTTCTTTTAATTTCTTTAAGTTGGAAACTAGTTCCTGAATAATAACAGCATTATCAGAAGCTCTTCTATTTTTCATGAAGCTTGCTTAAAAGGGACTTATAATTCGTTCAGGGAATGGTTTAAGGCGATTTGCAAGGATTTTTGTAATTAATTTGTAAATGGTATTACAAAGGCCAATTGGTCTAAAGTTCCTAACGTTATTTGTGTTTGGAATTTTTGGAATTAAGCAAAGATAGGTTATGTTGATTTCTTTGGGGATTTCCTGATTTTCAAAAATGTTATGACATAAATTTAGAACTGAAGGGACTATAATTTCCTAGTATTTTTGAAAAAATAAAGGGTGAAGGCCATCCGGACCCGGTGTCTTGAAAGGCTTAAAATAAAAAATAGCCCTTTTAATTTCAATATCAAGCAAAAGACTGTCAAGTGGGCTTAGGTTTAAAAGACAATGTGTAGAGTTATTTTTAGTGGACTAATCCAGTTTATTTTGTTCTGTGAAGTGGTGAATATATTTGTGAAATAACTAAGGACATGTGACATAACTAATTGAGCCTCATTGATCCAATTCCCTCCATCATCTTTAAAGAAATTAATATTGTTTCTCCTTTTTCTAGTAGAGGCAGAAATGTGGAAGAACTTTGTGTTGGCATCTTCCTCATTAAGCCACATTACCCTAGATCTTATTTTCCAATAATCCTCTTCAATCTTAAGCAACTAATTATAGTCCCTTTTTAAATCAATTTCAAGGGTTTGAAGGAAATTACTATAAGCATAATTTCTGGAATTCTGAATGCCTTGAAGTCGTGCTAGTAATTTTCTTTTCCTACCTATTATATCACCAAAGGTTCTTTCCTTCCAAATCCTAACTTTGTCTATAGAATTTTGGTTAGCACTAAAGTAGTCAGAATTATACCAATTATTTTTAACTAACGATTGGAATTCTGGATGTTTACACCAAAAAGTCTCAAGTCTAAAGGGTTGTTTGTGAAGTATTCTATTTTTAGGAATTAATTCTACTAGGATAGAATTATGATCTGAATGAGTCTTAGGAAGGTGTATTATCGAGCTTTTAGGGAATAGATTTACCCATTCCTCATTTACTAATACTTTATTAAGTATTTTCATTATAAGACCCTTATATTTATGTCTATGATTAGACTAAGTATATTTATATCCTTTAAAGCCAAGATCAAGTAATTTGAAATTGTTAATTTTTGACAAAGATACTTGGCTCAATTGTCATTTATGGTCCTACCACCAAGTTTTTTATTTGCACCTACAATATTGTTAAAATATCCTCCTACCATCCAAGGCCCTTTATAATCCCTACTAATATTTTCAAGATTTTCCCACATCACATTTCTACTAACCATATCAGTACTTGCATAAATTGTACTAAAAGGCCAAGACTTACGAATAGGTATTACCTCTAATGTTGAATGAATTTCCTGATCCCTACGGACGAAGTTCTGGACAGTCACAACCTCATTATTATACATCACCACTATGCCTCCTGCTTGGCCTTCCACTAGCACACTAGCACCTCTATCATCTCCGTATACCCAACATCATTAAGCAACTCAGTGTGGTTTCCCATTCTAGTCTCTAACAAGGCTACCATGCATGACCTATGAGTGTCTATCATTTCTCTGAAATTCCTTTTGAAATTTTTATTGTTTCCACCCCTTATGTTCCAAATGATGAAATTTGTAGGACGATTCATAGAGATATTAAGATTTGAGTTTGCCGATTCCCCATTCTTTCTCACTACCCCCAAGATTGGGTTCCTTCTCAGTGATGGAACTAGAATCATGGCTCTGTTGCCCACCGTTGGATCCTGAGATGGTCTTATGTTCATCGAGCATTTGTATAATGCTAGTGGAAAACTGAGCACATGCCTCTTCTCTTGCCTCTCCATGAAGGGAAACACTTTTACCCCATCTAGATTTTAAAATTCTAGGACTCTTTCTAAGAGTAGATTGAGGGGTTCCTCCTCCTCTTCCATTTCTGCTTCTACTGGTTCTGGCTCATGGACTAGTTGGTGAGGTGGTGGTGGAGGTTGTTGGTAAAGTGGAGGGATTGGTGGCTCCTGGGCTGGCTGTGGGTGCTCCCATGACGTGAATATGGGATTGAGTTGGGTTAACGTTTCTCGTAGGAAGAATGGCATGTCTAGGAGAGCATCCTGGGGGTAGATTGGGTTGAAGTGTGATGGAAAATTCCATTGGTTTCTCATTACATGCACCAGTTGGGGGTTCACTGAAGGAGATATAGATTAGAGGATGTTGTTGAGCCAGACTTGGTTTAGATAGTTGTTCATGGCAAGCCGCATGCCCTATTGTCACGACCCAAATTTCCCTCAGTTGGGTATCGTGATGGCACCTAGTCTTAGGGAATAGGTAAGCCTAACATTTCCACTGAACAACAACAATAATAATAAAGGAATTATAACAGTCTCGATATAGACATCTTGACAGAGTTTACAATTTCCCAAAACCCGATAAATACAAGTCATAAGCTCTACGAAATATTTCTACCAAATCTAAATACAACTTTCTAGGAATAAGTAAGTAAATTTTAATAAAAATAAAACAGGAAGGGGACTCCGAAGCCTGCGAACGCAACAACAGGTTACCTTGAGTCTCCTCAGCAATGATCTGCGCAGCTACTAACAACAATAACCTGGATCTGCATACAAAAATGTGCAGAAGTGTAGTATGAGCACACCACAATGGTGCCCAGTAAGTATCAAGACTAACCTCGGTGAAGTAGTGACGAGGACTAGTTAAGACACCACTGGTCTAACAAGTAAAAAGACATAAATATGCAAATGACCGAAACATAATATCTATGTAAAGATTTTTCGATATAATTAACAGTACGATCGAATAATACGGAAGAAAATTCAATAATTACGATCAACGGACAACATAGTAGAAATACGCAAAGAGAATGGAAAGAATGCAAGCCAAATATCGGGAATCGCAACCCAATAAAACACTAGCAACTCAACACTGCATCAATTTATTCACATTATGCCTTAGCCAATAAACTCAATAAAGCTGGTCAAACCTTCGAGTAAAAACCTTTTAATCGTGAGTTTATTTCTAAAGCTTTAAATATATAATCATTTCGGAATAGAGAAATTTCTTCTTTGAAACATACTTTCTCTGAATGTATATTTGTAAATTTTTATAAAGAGAAATCTTTAAAACATAGTCCTTTCAAAA
Organism: Nicotiana knightiana; assembly: GCA_005239525.1. NCBI lineage: Eukaryota > Viridiplantae > Streptophyta > Magnoliopsida > Solanales > Solanaceae > Nicotiana > Nicotiana knightiana. The sequence goes on along the minus strand of ML404525.1, from coordinate 96,719 downwards.
TACGTGGTGTTCAAATATACTTTCCCAAATACTGCTCTTTCAAATATTATTTTGCTGCAAGACAAATATTTTTCAATATACTTTCAAAATAGAAGTCCTTCGGACATAACTTTTCCTGGAGATAATTGCTTTTCAGCTATACTTTCCAATATATATATATGTTTCGATCCAAATCTCCTCAATGATAAAACCACTGGAACTCAGTCTGCAACTCAGAATTTGTCATGCAATGCTGTACAAAGGGAAAGCTTTCGGAATTTCGTCCGTAGTCCCAATTTAAATATGAGATGCAGTATAGGGGGAAAGCTCCTAGATCTTCGTTCGCAGTTCCAATTTAAATATGTAGTGCAGTACAGGGGGAAAGCTCCCGGATCTCCATCCGTAGTCCCAATTTAAATATGCAGTACAGAGGAAAGCTCCCGAGTCTCGATCCGTAGTCCCAATTTAAATATGCAATGCAATACATGGGGAAAGCTCCCGGATCTCCGTCCGTATTCCCAATTTAAATATGCAATGCAGCCACTGAGGAAGACAACCAGAGTGTGACAGAAACAACATATATTGCCACAACAGGTGCAAAAGAAAACAAGACCGAATGCAAAGTGCAATGAGCAAATCAATACAAAGACTTAAATCACAAAAATGATAAAAACTCATTCATAAGAAGTAGCCATGGAAAGGAATGCCAAGCACAAAGAGAAACAACCTAACGAGGGGAAAACAAGGCGAATATACCAACGATTCTATATGTTCAAGTTCGCAACCAAGAAACCAAATCATCCCGGCAAGAGAATCAACTATAACCAGTCTCACTTAGACATTTAGCTTCACCGAATAAACTCAGCTGGAACAATGCTCAGTAAATAGGCAGCATCAAAGAAATACCATAAACATGGGCGGTCATCAATTAAATCTAAGTAGTACTTAAGGGAAAATCATTTAAATCACAATGTACGACTCACGTCATGCTTGACCCCAACGTATAGATATTCCAATTACTTGTAAGACAATTATAAGGCGAGATTATACTAATTTTAGTCACTTAGGCAGTGTATGAAGAAAGATATAGTATAAGCAAAGTCTTCATTTAAGTAAAATAAAATCAAATAAGAAACAAGGGATGCTAGACAAGTACTTCTAATTTGAGCAGGAAGAGATGAAACTAGGAATCAGGAATTCAGATAACAAGTGAAATTTCATATACGGGGAACCTAAGGACCTAAAATACCTAAAGGGAAATCTATTTGCAAATAAGTCCGTGTACGCACTCGTCACCTCGCGTACGCGGACTACAATCAACATAGAAGACTCAATCCTAAGGGGTAGCTCTCCCACACAAGGTTAGGCAAGATACTTACCTTGACTGCGCTAATCAACTCAATACCACACTCTTGCCACGAGTACCCAACTCTGGGTGGCCCAAATCTAGACAATTCGATTGCATAGTGTAAATATCATCTCAAGAAAACAAAATAACTAATAAGTTCTAAGCTAATACGTGAAATTAGGAAATTCACCCAAAAGTTTCGTGGGCCCATGTCTCAGAATCGGGTAAAAATTATATTTTTATGGACACCCATTCTCATTCACGAGTCTAAACATATGAAAATCTCTCAAATCGGAGGTCAAAAACCCAATCAAAACTCAATAATTTTGTCTATGAAGTGTATCAAATTTTTCCCAAATCTTCCACCCAAATTCGAATTCTAAGGACCAGATTTACGTTAGGAATCATGGAAATTGATCTAAGTAGATTAGAAATCACTTACCCAAGTTAGCCAGGTTGCAAAGGTCTTCAAAAATCGTCATTCCCGAGCTCCAAAATTCGAAATGGTGAGAATAGGCTTAAGCCCTCGAATTTGATATAATTGCCCAGCAATATCCGCACCTGCGCCCTTGGACCGCACCTGCGGAAATACCATCGTAGGTGCAAAAATCCACTAAAACGCCTGGGGTCACACCTGCGGTTCATTGGCCGCACCTGCAGCTCTGCATCTGTGGAAAACAAACCGCATCTGCGAGGACTGGGTGATTGGGCCATGTCCGCACCTGCGAGCTCTCGCCGCACCTGCGTGTCACCAGAACCAGCAATGGTTCAGCTATTCTTCCAAGTTCTAATATCATCCGATGAGCATCCGAAACAAACCCGAGGCCCCCGGGACTCCGTCCAACCACACACACAAGTCATATAACCTAACACGGACTCGCTCGAGGTTTCAAACCACATTTCAACACTAAAACAATGAATTAAACTAAAAATCCATGAAATTCCTCAAAACTTCTATAAACATTAAGTTTTGCATTTAAGGTCTGAATCACGTCAAACGAAGTCCGTTTCTTACCAAATTTCACAGATAACACATAAAAATCATATCAAACATGTACCGGGCTCCGGACCCATGATACGGGCCCGATATCACAAGTTTCACCTCAAATTTCATTTTCAAAAACCTTTATATATTTCAGAAAATAATTTTCTTTAAAAATTAATTTCTCGGACTTGGGACATCGGAATCCGTTTCCGGGCATACGCCCAAGTCCTATATTTTCCTACGGACCCTCCGGGACCGTCAAATCACGGGTCCGAGAATGGGTCCATTTACCAAAAATGTTGACTGAAGTCAACTTTATTCAAATTTCTAATACAAAATTATCATTTTTATCAGTTTTTCACATAAAGGCTTCCCGGCTACACGCCCGGGATGCACACGCAAATCGAGGTGAGATATAAGGAGGTTTTCACGACCTCGAAACACATAATTAGCTAGAATATACGGGATGACCTTTTGGGTCATCCCACCTCTGTTACCAACTGGGCTAGGTATTGTGTGTTTTGAAGTATGATTATCGATTCCTGACTATTTATTTGGAGAATGAACGAGCATGCATGTCCCATAAGACCCATCTCTATCCACTTGTGGAGGTTGGACATAAATGATCTGTGGGTTTTCTAGGTGTGGGGGGAATGGCAGTAGATTCTCCATGGCTTGGATTCTGTGTTGTCATAGAATTTGAAGGAGCATGTGTCTTCTTCTTAGGGTTGATAAAATTCTGGGCATGTTGAATAGAAGGTTGTATACTTATGGAGTCTAAAACAGGCGTGGGAATGAGGCTATTGTTGGTCTGGGAGGGATTGGGTGATAGGACAATGATTGGGGCTGTCAATTGCATGGCTTTTGGGTGCCCAATGTTGTGTTTTATAAGCTGATCCTCCATGGATGTAGTATCCATTGCGTGTTCCAGGTTGGAGGACATTTGTGCATTGTTGCCATCTTCCGCTGCCATTTGGATGGCATGCTTTGGGGTGGGAGGATTCTCAAATCTAAATGAAAGATTTTATTCATGATTTTTGGTTAAAGAAGGATTATTACCATTTTGTCGGTTATATTGACTAATAGGAACGGTGGGATTATTATTAATAGTGGGGTTAGTTTTGTCATTTAGAGAATTTTTTTTTTGCATGGCATTATTTTCTATTTTATTAGGAGAAGACACGTTATTTTCCAACATGTCAATGTCTCCATTTAGAGTGAAATTTTTTTCATTTGCATGAAAACCTTTAATTTTTGTTTTTTTGATTTTTTCCTCATTAGTGGTTTCCTTTAAAACCATTTGTTCACTATTCAAAAGAGTAAAATTATATTTTTATTGGGATGGTGGTTTTTTCCTTAATCATGGTGGCCGGATTTCTTGCACCATTTTTTTCTGTAGAAGATGTAGGATCCTTATGATCCTTGGACTTGTATTGTAACATTTGAGTATCTATGTACTTACCAGTATTGGCATTGAACAATTTGACCGAGATACCTGGGCCATTGGTGTTCTTGATTGCATTATTGATGGGTTGTTGATTACCTCTTAAACCTTGTTTCTTTCCTTTGATGAAAGACACTATTTTTCACTCCTCTTGTGGGTTATCTACCTTTGTTGTTGGTTGCTCCTTGGTTGGCTCCGCACTGTCCTTGTTTTTATGTGGAATATAAATTCATTGTCTTACTGTGTGGCCAAGTCGACCACAAAATTTTTGTAAAGAAAGTTTTCTCCCTCATTGTGGATGTATTGTTTATGGTGTCCAACATATAGGAAGGATTGGGCTGGTATTTCTAGAGGAAGTTCCACACAAAGTCTTGCATAACGGCCCCTTAGCGTGGTTGATATACAAACATCAATTTTTAGTAGGTGTCCAATTGCATTCCCAATTTTTTCTAGTATTTTCCCATCATAAAATTCTGTAGGTAATTGAGGGAGCCTAATCCATACTGCCGATGCCGTTACTTTTTATTTTGTGGCCACAAAATTTGGCTTCAATCTTGTAATGGAAAGAAAGTGACCATTGATGAACCAAGACCCTTTCTGTATGGTTTTATCGATATTTTTTTTAAAACTTAATTATGTAATAATCTTATCCAAGATCAATCAGTTGGAAGTCCTCTGTTGGCCGCCATAATTCTTGAATTTTCTTCTTTAAGTAGTGGTGTAACATATGTTTCCCCACTAGCTTCACAATGATATAATTCTTCCAGGGCTCATAAATTCGCTGCCTATCCTATTCTGTTAAAGAGATGAATTTAATGCCTCGTGTGTTAGCTAGTATTAAATGATCGATCGTTCTCTCTTCTGAGGCAGTCTCTGACGGTTTCATGTCGGATTGATTTACAGAAGGTGCAAACATCATTGGATTAGAGGTCGTTCGCATATCTTTGAAAGATGGTTTATTCTCTATATTGTTGTTTTTGGAATTATCTTGGTCAATGTCTAGAGGTTTAGGTGGTATTGTGCTTTGAGTTTCATAGGATTGGGGATACATCTTGAGAGCAATTCCAGATTTGGTTCAACTTTCAAATAACTCAGTATCAAAGAGTACAATATTGTATATATAGCTTATCGATATAGCTTATATATATACACACTATACTGTATGTACATCTTATATAGATTATACACTATACACTAAGTATATATTATATATACACACACACACACTATACACTTAGTATATATACTATACTATACAATATATACATATTATATAACTTATATCAGATGTATATATAGCTTATCAAATATAGCTTTTAAATAAATAAATAAATATATATATATATATACACACACACACACACACGCACACACTAAATGTATAGTATATAAGCTATATAAGATGTACATATAGAAAAGTATAATATATATATATATATATATATATATATATATATTATACTTTTCTATATGTACATCTTATATAGCTTATATACTATACATTTAGTGTGTGCGTGTGTGTGTGTGTGTGTATATATATATATATATTTATTTATTTATTTAAAAGCTATATTTGATAAGCTATATATACATCTGATATAAGTTATATAATATGTATATATTGTATAGTATAGTATATATACTAAGTGTATAGTGTGTGTGTGTGTATATATAATATATACTTAGTGTATAGTGTATAATCTATATAAGATGTACATACAGTATAGTGTGTATATATATAAGCTATATCGATAAGCTATATATACAATATTGTACTCTTTGATACTGAGTTATTTGAAAGTTGAACCAAATCTGGAATTGCTCTCAAGATGTATCCCCAATCCTATGAAACTCAAAGCACAATACCACCTAAACCTCTAGACATTGACCAAGATAATTCCAAAAACAACAATATAGAGAATAAACCATCTTTCAAAGATATGCGAACGACCTCTAATCCAATGATGTTTGCACCTTCTGTAAATCAATCCGACATGAAACCGTCAGAGACTGCCTCAGAAGAGAGAACGATCGATCATTTAATACTAGCTAACACACGAGGCATTAAATTCATCTCTTTAACAGAATAGGATAGGCAGCGAATTTATGAGCCCTGGAAGAATTATATCATTGTGAAGCTAGTGGGGAAACATATGTTACACCACTACTTAAAGAAGAAAATTCAAGAATTATGGCGGCCAACAGAGGACTTCCAACTGATTGATCTTGGATAAGATTATTACATAATTAAGTTTTAAAAAAAATATCGATAAAACCATACAGAAAGGGTCTTGGTTCATCAATGGTCACTTTCTTTCCATTACAAGATTGAAGCCAAATTTTGTGGCCACAAAATAAAAAGTAACGGCATCGGCAGTATGGATTAGGCTCCCTCAATTACCTACAGAATTTTATGATGGGAAAATACTAGAAAAAATTGGGAATGCAATTGGACACCTACTAAAAATTGATGTTTGTATATCAACCACGCTAAGGGGCCGTTATGCAAGACTTTGTGTGGAACTTCCTCTAGAAATACCAGCCCAATCCTTCCTATATGTTGGACACCATAAACAATACATCCACAATGAGGGAGAAAACTTTCTTTACAAAAATTTTGTGGTCGACTTGGCCACACAGTAAGACAATGAATTTATATTCCACATAAAAACAAGGACAGTGCGGAGCCAACCAAGGAGCAACCAACAACAAAGGTAGATAACCCACAAGAGGAGTGAAAAATAGTGTCTTTCATCAAAGGAAAGAAACAAGGTTTAAGAGGTAATCAACAACCCATCAATAATGCAATCAAGAACACCAATGGCCCAGGTATCTCGGTCAAATTGTTCAATGCCAATACTGGTAAGTACATAGATACTCAAATGTTACAATACAAGTCCAAGTATCATAAGGATCCTACATCTTCTACAGAAAAAAATGGTGCAAGAAATCCGGCCACCATGATTAAGGAAAAAACCACCATCCCAATAAAAATATAATTTTACTCTTTTGAATAGTGAACAAATGGTTTTAAAGGAAACCACTAATGAGGAAAAAATCAAAAAAACAAAAATTAAAGGTTTTCATGCAAATGAAAAAAATTTCACTCTAAATGGAGACATTGACANTATATATATATATGTATGTCTTAAGTATATAATCAACGTACAATATATTTAATTCCGGTTAGCTTATATTTTTCTTATTAATCATAATTTTATTGACTTGAAATAATTTTTTATTGATTTGTGGAATCCTTATCTAGTGCACTCTTTTTTTCAATAAAAAGAAAGAAACAAATAAATAATAAAATGGATAGATAAGTAAATAAATATTTCATAGGAAGAGAAGTAGTGGGTTTTTCCACTAAAAATAATTTTTTATTAAAAATTTTCAAAATTTTTTACCGGTCGATCGGAATATTTGAAATTTTCCCTTGTCCCACATCGACCGAAAGATGTGAGCTTTTCCATCTTATAAGTTGAGCTTTGATGCCATAGAGTCCAACGGTTGTGGACTAAGAAAACATAAGAAAATATAGGAAGGTTTGTAGTTAGTGCTTAGTAATAGGATAAAAGTCTTATGAATTGGAAATTTTATAATATGCTTAAATTATGTATCGATTTAAATATTAATCAAATAAAATAAAATGAAACAGAAGGGGTAAAGATGTTTGTATACAGTAAAATCGAGTATGTCCGATTTTATAGGCTCGAGAGATTGCCTCGAGAATAAGTTCATAATGTACCGAGCTTGAGTTCGAAGACATGGGGATCAAAGTACTTGCTGGAAATCGAGACTAAGCATGATCGACGTCGAATAACGGAATAGCGAGATATCGGTAATCGACCATAGATCTCGGAAAAAATATCGGAAGTAATTGAATTATTAACGGTTATTGATATCAATCATGAATTTTATTTCCGAAATTAGAGTTGTACCTTATTTAGGATTCCTCTACTATATAAAGAGGAACCCCATTTATTTGTAACATATATACATTCAATGAGAAATAATAATACGCTCCTCTTGCTTTCTTACATTTTACTACTGTTCTTACTGTTCTTAACACCTGATCTCGAGCATGTTCCTAATCGAGGTTGACATATTGCAGAAACATTGGTTTGATTTATTTTTACTGTTCAATTCATTTATTTAATTCATCATTTATCGATTGGTATTAAATCAGATCACGTATCCTTTAAACCACAATACAAGTTTAATTGTTACTCGCATTTCGAGGTAAACAGTTTGGCGCCCACCGTGAAGATAAGGATAATAGTGATTATTCAGTGGTAATTCTGGTAAAGCACACTATTTTACAATTGTTCTTGTCAAGAATTTTTGTTTTCAGGTTGAATCATGTCAAACTCACAAAACACATCTACACACGGCGATAATGGCCTCGGACTCCACAGAGAAAACGAGAACGTAATTGCTCCAGGAATCGAGGTGCCGTAGGCTGACCTTGGAGGAGCACCGCCTGTCAACCCGATTGATGTCAGTTCACATGTTGCTTTGAATGCAGATTTAGGTGAGGATCCCAAACGAAGTGTAAGTAGGGAGGATTGAACTGACGGTCGAGGTACACAGGGCAGAGGAGACGAAGGAGTCAGTCTCCAAGTAATATTAGAAATGCTTCAAGCTTAACAAACCGCCATCGCTCAGTTGCAAAATCAGCACAGAGCACCAAATAGGGTAGAGTAGGAGGTTACTCGACGTACCGAGCCGGTACCTGAAAAATCGAGTGATAACACCTCGACAGCTGATCCTGCTATAATGAGGATGCTCGAGGAACTCACTAAGAGAATCAAATCGGGAGAGAAGAAAATCGAGGCCAATGACAAGAAGGTGGAAACTTACAACTTCTGATTTGACCAGATATTGGGGGCACCACCAATATTAAAAGGAACGGATTCAAAGAACTTTGTGCAAAATGCGTTTCCTTCGAGTGAGGCTCCGAATCCCATCCCAAAGAAGTTCCGTATGACCGACATACCTAAATACAACGAGACCTCAGACCCCAATGAGCACGTTACTTCTTATACGTGTGCCATTAAGGGTAATAATTTGGAGGATGACGAAATCGAGTGTGTATTGCTGAAGAAGTTCGGAGAGACCCTGTCAAAGGGAGCCATGATTTGGTATCACAACTTGCCATCTAATTCCATCAATTCATTCACCATGTTGGCAGATTCAATTGTAAATGCACACACCGGGGCCATAAAGGCTGCAACGAGAAAATCAGACCTCTTTAAAGTGAAACAGAGGGATAATGAGATGCTAAGGGAGTTCGTATCTCGATTCCAAATGGAACGCATGGAGTTGCCACCAGTCACTGATGATTGTTCTGTTCAGGCTTTCACCCAAGGGTTGAATGAACAGAGTTCGATAGCATCACACCGGTTGAAATAAAATTTGATCGAGCACCCAACTGTGACTTGGGCAGATGTTCACAACCGATATCAGTCGAAGATCAGGGTCGAAGACGACTAATTGGGAGCCCCTTCATGCTCAGTACATCCAAACCGGTCGACAGGTAAAAATTAGAGGGATATTTATAGAAAATCAAGGCCGAATAAAGATCGGTATCAGCCATATATTGCAGATCAGAGGAATAACGGCCCGAGATGCAATTCCACATGGAACGATCGAAGAAGTGACCGATAGAAAAACTCTCGGGGACTTATGAGTAAATCTGGCTTCGACAATTATGCAGATTTCACAGAAGCACCTCGGCTATCGGAGTACAATTTTAGCATCGATGCATCGGGGATTATATCGGCTATCGGAAGGATCAAAGATACTAGGTGGCCCAGATCGATACAGACTGATCCTTATCAAAGGAACCCAAATCTAATGTGTAAGTATCATGGCACACATGGCCATAGGACCCAAGACTGCAGAGGCAGCTGAGGGAGGAGGTAGCTCGACTATTCAACAAAGGCCAACTTCGAAAGTTCCTCAGTGATCGAGCTAAAAATCACTTCAGAGAAAGAGATACCAATAGAAAGAACGAACAAGAAGAACCTCAACCAATTATTCACATGATCATTGGCGGGGTCGATGTCCCACAAGGACCTATATTCAAATGCACTAAGGTGTCTATCACTAGAGAGAAAAGGACTCGAGACTATGTGCCCGAAGGCACTTTATCATTTCAATGACGAAGAAGCGGAAGGCATATCTCATCCGCACAACGACGCCTGGTAATTTCTATTTTAGTGAATAAAAGTCAAGTTAAATGTGTTCTAGTAGATCCAGGTAGCTCAGCAAACATCATCAGATCGAGGGTCGTAGAGCAGATCGGCCTGCAGGACCAAATTATACCTGCATCTCGAGTCCTAAACGACTTCAACATGGCTAGTGAAACAATGAAGGGGGAGATAATCCTACCAGTAAACGTGGCCGGAACCATCCAAGATATAAAATTCTATGTCATCGAAGGCGAGATGAGATGTAATGCACTGTTTGGTAGGCCTTGGATCCAGCACATGAGGGTAGTACCATCGACCCTTCACCAAATGATGAAGTTCCCGACGATGGATGGTGTGAAAACGGTCTACGGGGAACAACACGCTGTAAAGGAAATGTTTGCAGTTGATGAGGTGACGCCGATATAAACACCTTCGACTTCAGAATAATCAAGAACCAAAGATAAGAAGACGGACAAATAGCAATCACCATCCCCAGCCTCAACCGAATCGGAGAAACAGGTAGTGGAAGAAGAAGAAGAGGATTTTCTAACTCCTCAAACTTTTGTTGTTCCCGAAGAATCAGATGCGACCAAGTCAAAGATCGAGGAGCCAGAACAGGTGATACTAATCGAGTATATGCCCGAACGAAAGGTATACATGGGAACGGGGTTAGCCCCCGAACTCAGGAATAAACTCATTCAATTTTTTATTGATAACATGGACTACTTTGCGTGGTCCCATTTAGACATGATAGGAATCCCACCAGAGATAACAACGCATCGACTGAGCTTGTATTCCAAGTTCAGATCGATAAAACAAAAGAGAATGCCCCAGTCCGAGGTAAAACATGCCTTCATAAAGGACGAGGTAACCAAACTTCTCAAAATAGGGTCCATTCGGGAGGTAAAATATCCCGAATGCTTTGCTAATGTAGTCGTTGTCCCCAAAAAGGGGAACAAACTTAGAATGTGTGTAGACTATAAGGACTTTAACAAAGCATGTCCGAAAGACTCTTTTGCATTTCCTAAAATCGATCGCATGATCGATGCCACGGCCGACAACGAGATCCTTACTTTTATCGACGCCTATTCTGGATAAAATCAAATCCAAATGGACCCAGAAGACCAAGAAAAGACTTCTTTTATCACTATGGGACCTATTGTTATAATATAATTCTCTTCGGTCTAAAAAATACAGGAGCTACATATCAACGCCTAGTTAACAAAATGTTCGAAGAACAAATAGGCAAATCAATGAAAGTTTACATTGACAACATGCTAGTTAAGTCCCTGCGCGCAGAGGACCATTTGACTCATTTGCAGGAAACATTCGAAATCTTGAGGAAATACAATATGAAGATCAACCCCTAGAAATGTGCTTTCGGGGTCGGTTCGGGCAAATTCCTCGGCTTCATGGTGTCAAATCGGGTAATCAAAGTCAACCCCGATAAGATTAAGGCCATCGAGGACATCACCGTCATAGATATTGTAAAAGCCGTACAAAGGCTAACCGAACGGATAACTGCCTTGGGTCGATTCATTTCGAGGTCATCAGATCAAAGCCACAGGTTCTTCTCCTTACTCAAAAAGAAAAATGATTTCGCATGGACCCCGAAATGTCAACATGCATTGGAAGAATTGAAGCAATATTTATCGAGCCCACCTTTGCTTCACACCCCGAAGGTAGATGAGAAGCTTTACTTATACTTAGTAGTGTTCGTGATCGCGGTAAGTGGTGTACTAGTTTGAGAAGATCAAGTTACACATTTTCCTGTTTATTACGTAAGTCAAACCTTAGGAGATGCTGACAATAGGTATCCACACTTAGAGAAATTGGAACTTGTACTAATAAGCGCCTCTAGAAAATTAAAGCCATATTTCCAATGTCACCCCGTATGTGTGATAACCAGTTATCCACTCCGTAATGTTTTGCACAAGCCCAAACTATCGGGCCGATTGGCCAAATGAGCCGTCGAACTCAACAGGTATGATATCGAATATCAACCCCGAACGGCCATCAAGTCTCAAATTTTGGCAGACTTTGTGGCCGATTTTTTGCCAACCCTCGTACCTAAAGTGGAAAGGAGCTTATACTAAAATCGGGTATGTCATCGGGGGTATGGACCCTCTTACGGATGGTGCCTCGAATATGAAAGGGTCCGGGCTCGGTATTGTTTTAAAATCGCCCATGGGTAGTATTATTAGACAATCCATTAAAACTTCCAAATTGACTAACAACGAGGCTGAGTATTAGGCCATGATTGCAGGTCTCGATCTAGCTAAAACTTTGGGAGCGAAAGTCGTTGAAGCTAAATGTGACTCTCTACTGGTAGTGAACCAGGTAAACGGATCCTTTGAAGTTCGAGAGGATAGGATGCAAAGGTACTTAGAAAAAATTGCAGGTGACCTTGCACCGTTTTAAAGAGTGGACTCTACAACATGTACCTCGAGAACAAAACACTGAGGCCGATGTACTTGCCAATTTGGGATCATCGGTCGAAGAAGACGAGATCAGCTCGGGGACTGTCGTCTAGCTCTCGAGGTCTGTGATTGAGGAAGGACATGTGGAAACAAATTTTACGAGCTTAACCTGGGACTGGAGAAATAAATACATCGAGTACTTGAAGAACGGAAAGCTTCTATCAAATCCTAAAGAATCGAGGGCCTTACAGACTAAAGTCGCTCGTTTCACATTAGACGATGACGGAAATTTATACAGAAGGACATTCGATGGTCCATTGGCATTATGCTTGGGACCGGGAGATACTGAATATGTTCTGCGAGAAATCCATGAAGCCACTTGTGGGAACAATCCTGGCACCGAGTCACTAGTTCGAAAGGTCATCAGAGCAGGATATTACTGGGATAGTATGGAAAAAGACTCTAAGGAGTTCGTTCAAATATGCGATAAATGTCAAAGGTTTGAACCGATGATCCACCAGCATGGCGAACAACTTCACTCGGCCCTATCCCCATGGCCATTCATGAAATAGGGAATGGATATCATCGGGCCTCTGCCATCGGCCCCAGGCAAAGCTAAGTTCATTTTGTTTATGACTGACTATTTTTCTAAATGGGTTGAAGAGCAGGCTTTCGAAAAGGTTAGGAAAAAAGAAGTGATAGATTTCATATGGGACCACTTAGAATTTCGATTCGGGATACCTGCAAAAATAGTATGTGACAATGGGAAACAGTTCATCGACAACAAGATACCGAAATTCCTCGAAGATCATAAAATAAAGAGGATACTATCAACATCGTATCACCATAGTGGGAACGGACAGGCCGAGTCAACGAACAAGACTACCATCCAAAACTTGAAGAAAAGGCTAAATGAAGCTAAAGGGAAGTGGAGGGAAATATTGCCTGAGGTTCTATGGGCATATCGGACGACATAGAAGTCCAGTACAGGAGCAACTCCGTTTTCTTTAGTGTATAGCTCCGAAGCCTTGATACCGGTCGAAGTCGGAGAGCCCAGCACCAGGTTTCGACACGCAACATAAGAATCAAACCGCGATGCCATGAATACTAGCCTCGAGTTGTTAGATGAAAAATGAGAAGCTGCACTCGTTCGAATGGCTGCACAAAAGCAACGAAAAAGGTACTACAACAAGAGAACCAACCTTCGCCACTTCAGAGTCGGGGACTTAGTCTTAAGAAAAGTCACCATCAACACTTGAGATCCTAATAAAGGGAAACTAGGCCCTAATTGGGATGGACCCTACCAAATCCTCGACATAGTAGGGAAAGGATCTTACAAAGTCAGAATGATGAGCGGCGAACCACTGCTGAAAAACTGGAACATATCACTTCTTAAGCGATACTATTCCTAAGGTATAACTTTCTCTTTTCTTTCGTTTATATACATATTTGGAACTAACTCTTTGCAGGAATCTGACCAAATATATTGAGACCGCAGGTTTTAAAGTACGCGTTGCTCTCTTTTTGCCTTAGATCGATTTTTATCCCAAATGGGTTTTTCTGGCAAGGTTTTTAACGAGGCAACAATTATGTGCTACTTGAGGATAATTCAATAGTATCCAAGGCTTCTTTACAATCAACGTCAGATACTGGGGGGTATCACCCTCGGATGTTATGTGTTCGAGAAATGTACCTCGTGTCAATGGGCCTCGATAGGGAAAATGTTGTAGTGGGCCAAACACTCGAATGAACCGTGTCCATATAGATTAGCCGAGTTCCAAAAACAAGACATGTACGCATGCATAAATTATTCAAAGAAGCATAATCTCTTTATCGAACATCTCGTGTCTCGAAGAAAATTCTCTATTATACAAATCGCATACTTACGATTCTGGTCTATTATGCAAAACTAATACTTGTGAAAAATGGATCAAGAGCCAAGTACAAATGTACTTCGAACACTCGGGGACTGCATACTCGAGTTATATAAATTTGTAGTCACAAGACCTCAAAGAGGCACCCCTCGATATATAGTCCAAGGCCATCATACTTGGGGACTAACATTTCGAACAAGTTTGAAATGTTATCGGGAAATAAGTCCAAGAGACGTACCCGAAGGCTACGACCACATTTAAGGCTACGACCGTATTAAAGGCTACAACCAAAATAACGTGGCTCGGAGACATCTGAATTATGCAATAAACAAAAGCCCTTCAAATACTTTAAAAACCCGGTTAAAGGCTACCCTCAACAAAGCAATTAAAAAAGGGCTTCGATAAAATCAGCCCTCAAAAAACTAAAAGGCTTCGATAATATCAGCCTCTGAAAAACCTCAAGAGGTATCGAACTATCTTAGCGCAAACACGTTGAGACACAAAAAAGAAAAAAAGGGTTCCAATCATCGGACCCTCAGAAGACCCAACGAGTATAAAAAACATATACTAAGGCATAAAGAAAATTTCATTAAGTCTTTTAGCCAAAAAGGGAAAAATAATAGCCATTTTCAGAGGCCGAATCGGCCCAATTTAAAGAGTCTAAGGGTTCCGCTATTCCGAGACCTCATTTTCACTCGATTCGGACCCAAGGGTTACGCTATTCCGAGCTCAAATAAATTTAATTATTGCACAAGGATTCACCGAAAAATCCTAAAGGGTATATTGTTGTAAACTCAAAACATACCCATCATTTAATAGAAGCCTAAGCGTTTACTTTATTATAAGTTCAAAATTCATTCGAACTTGGTTATAAAGATAATATATCTATTGATTCGATCAAGCCACCCGAGATAAGGTCTCGAATATATTTCCAAGCTCGGGGAGTTACCTTCGTACAACCAAAAAGCTTAAGGATTTACTCTGACTACGAGCTAGGGTTAGTAAAATTACGACAATACAAATTTTCAAAATTTTCAATGAAGACATATCTGGACTTGAAATCTATGAAGGCATTAGAAGAGAAGTTTTTCTATTATATATCGAATAGTATGTACAAAAGGCCAATCAAGGCCTTACACAAAAAAGATACAAAAGAAGAAAATCCTAAAGGCCTAGGCCACCCTAGGAGCCACATCTTTGGGAGCCGCTTCTTCGGCAGCCTCATCCCCATCTTCTCCACTCTCGGACCCACTAGCGGAATCCTCTTCATCAGAAGGCAAGTCTACAACCTCAACCTCCAAATCTTTGGAACATTCGATGTCAGCCGAGAGGTCGAAGCCACGAGCGTGAAATTTCTCGAGAGTCTCTCTCCAGGATTGTCGCCTAGCATGGTCGACAGCACATGACAACTTGACTTCAGAAGCAACTGGGATCTCCTGTGCCCTAATGTTGGCAGCCTCGGCATCAGCTCAGTAAGAGGCCACAAGCGCCTCTGCCTTAGACATAGACTTTGAAAGCTCGGCGGCCAGCTTAGCCTCGAGCTCTTCATTATTCTGGGCCCAGGCCAAACTTTTCTCCTTCACACTTTGGAGCTGGCACTCGGCTGAATTCAGTTGGGCCCGAAGTGCATCTTTCTTCGAGGCAAGACACTTTATATGCTGTCTCCACACTAGAGTTTAGTCCTCCTTCATCTTGACCTCCTCTCGAAGTTGCTCCATCAACTCAACCTTCTGCTGAACCTGTAAAACCATAATTTTAATTACCAAAATCAAGTTAACACGTAACAAACTCTCAAGAAATTACGTTACCCGTTCGATGAGTTTGGACTGCTCTCGATGGGCTCTTGTGAGTTCGGCTCGAAGGGTCATGATCTCCTCTTCCTTTTGAACGTAGAGGAGTTTCAGGCCATCCCTCTCATCTACGAGATTCTTGAGCTCGGCTTCACATCGGTATAGCTCAGCCTGGGATTTGGAAGATGCTTCTCAGTGGAGCACCATGGCCTATACGCAAAGAAGAGAGTCAGGCTTGAAAAGATATTAAATAAACACAAATGTAAATACGTAGAAATGAAACTTACTTGTTTCAGAAGCCGTTGAGCCTCATCGAAAACAAATGATGCATCTGGATCAGGAACATCGTGGGACAGTCCCATGTCGGGAGTCTCCATGGGCCGAGCATCTTGAAACTGCCCCTAGGAGAATGTGGGTCCAAGCGGCGAATCGCCAATGTTGATTATCCCAAGTGAATCACTTGGAACATTTTCTTCTCTCTAAAGGGTCTCAGGGCTAGACCCTTCGGGCACACCCTCCGGCTGATTATTACGGCGGGGGAATCCTCACCACCCGATTGCTAGGGGACTTTGCTCGGACCCTCTTCCGAGATGTCCTCGTCCGAGATTGAGCTGCCTCAAGCTCCACCGACTCGACACTCCTGGAAGCATCACTACTTCCCCTCTTTTGGGTTACCAGCGGGAAACCATCATCTTCACCCTCTTCATCTTCCTCTCGTAGTCTTTGAACTACGTCGACACGAGGAGCAGAGGGCCCGACTTTTGACTTTCGAGCCTTGTTTTTCTTTGGCTTTAGGGTATCGTGAGGGGAAGCTCTTCTCCTCTTCCTCTCTTTAGTCGGCTTCGGTACCTCCTCTTCCCCAGGCAGAGGTGGCCTCATAGCAACGTTTTCACCGAGACCTACACATAAAGAAACTAAGTTAATAAGGAGTACATTACGAGCGAAACCTCGATATACATGCAAAATAGCTCACCGTGGTTTTTAGACTCCCATCGATCCCTAGTCAAATCACGCCAACAGCGCTCGGTGTGAGAAGAGGTGGAATCTAGTTGTCGAACCCAGCCTACAAGGTCTGGAATTTCACCGGGGAACCAAGGGGAAGCTGCACCGTGAAAAGAGTACTTGAGTCAAAAATGGAATAACGGAAGTGAAACAGTAAGTACTAATGACAAAGTTACACTTACGTATCATGTTTCATTCCTCGGGGAATGGAATTTTCTCGACCGGAATTAAGTCGGAGGTCTTGATTTGGACGAACCGATCCATCCATCCCTGGTCCTTGTCTTCATCAATTCTCGAGAATAGAGTCTTCGTGGCCCGACACTGCAGCTTTATCAACCCACCTAGATAAAGGCGAGGGCTGTATAACCTTATCAGATGGTCGAGGGTGAAAGTCATCCTCTTGACCTTGCTCGAAAAGAACTTGATCAAGTTGATGATATGCTAGAAGGAGGGATAGATCTGGCCAAGGGTCACTCGATACCGACGGCAAAAATCAAGTATGACCGGATCTACAGGAACCAGTGTGAAAGGGTAGGTATACACACTCAAATACCCTTTCACATAGGTGGTGATGTCCTCCTCATGGAAAGGAACCACCACTTCCTTGTTTTCCTAATTTCAGTCCCTTTTCACCCTCGAGAGATCGCCTTCCGATATTAAGTAGATGTATTAGGACATGGCCTCACAGCGGCCCGGAACTGAGGAGGGTCTCTCGACCTTGAAGTCGGAAGTTAGTTCGATTGGCCAAGGGATGCACTCTTCGATACGAGGCTCGACCGGCCGCAAAGAAGAGGCTTTTTCTCTTTGGAGGACAGTTTTTGATGTTTTAGCCATCGTATGAAGTTTCAGAGAAGATAAGAAATTGGTGTTATAGAAAAACTGAAGAAAAGGGATGAACTTGAAGAAGGGAAGCTTGTGAATATTTTAGAAAGGATTTTGAAAGTAAAGTGTGAATCAATGAAAGAGGTGATATTTATAGGCTTGTGACGACGGTTCGATGGCACTAGTGGCCGACCGCTGACAGACATGCATTGATGATTTAGGGAACCAAACCGACAGGACATTTCGATCACATCCATCACTTACGCTACGACGACGGAGTCACAATCGAGGTATCGGGTAATCGAAGCTCAGATCGTTTCTTATCATTTTATTCTAAGAAACGCGGGGACTATCTGTATACGGTTAAAATCGAGTATGTCTGATTTTACAGGCTCGAGAGATTGCCTCTAGAATAAGTTCATAATGTACCAAGCTTGAGTTCAAAGACATGGGGATCGAAGTACTCGCTGTGAATCAAGACCAAGCATGATCGATATCGAATAACTGAATAGCGAGATATCAGTAATCGACCATAGATCTCGGCGAAAATCTTGGAAGTAATTGAATTATTAACGGTTATTAATATCAATCATGGATTTTATTTCCGAAATTAGAGTTGTACCTTATTTAGGATTCCTATACTATATAAAGAGGAACCCCATTCATTTGTAACATATATACATTCACTGAGAAATAATAATACGCTGCTCTTTGCTTGCTTACATTTTACTATTGTTCTTACTGCTCTTAATACCTGATCTCTAGCATGTTCCTAATCGAGGTCGACATATTGCAGAAACACTGATTTGATTTATTTTTTCCATTCAATTCATTTATTTAATTCTTCATTTATCAATTGGTATTGAATCAAATCATGTATCCTTAAAACCACAATACAAGTTTAATTGTTACTCATATTTCGAGGTAAACAATATTATAAAAATTGGTGGAGGAATTGACCTTTCACTTTTTAAGGGGAACCCAAATGTTATGTCACCTTTTGTCTTATGATTCCTGGTTAATTAAGAAATTACGTGCCAACTTGTGAAACGCAGAACATAACAGATCATTCATCAGAAGAGATATGTGTTCTAGCGATTGAACTTGGTATCAAAAATATCCCTGCCATCTATGTTTTGGTATAAAAAATATCCTTGAACTTGGTATCAAAAATATCCTTGTCGTCTATGTTTTGGACAACAAATATCCCTTAAACCGTTAGTCTTTCCATTGAAACTGACATGACAGTCCCAATGGTTTAGATTTGCTTAAATGGCCATCCACCTAAGCATGGCAAAATTAGTTTTTCGAAAAAATTCTTTTTCCAGAAATTTTTATTGAAATACAAAATCATTACTTACCGAAAAACGTAAAAGATTTCCGGAAAAATTATTTATTTTGTATTTTTTTTATTAAAATAAAAAATCAACACTTATTCCGAAAAAAGGAAAACGTTATTTATTTTGGAATTATTTATTAAAATATAAAATCAACACTTATTCCGAAAAAAAGTAAAAAAATTCTGGAAATTTCACTTATTTTGGAAATTATTTATTTATTAAAATATTATATATAATATACAAAATAAATTATTTCAGAAAATGCTTTATTATATTGTCCCGGAAAATTTTATATTTTTTCAGAATAAGTATTCAACCATGAAAATTTTAAATTTCACTTGAAGTTGAATTTCAGAATTCTTGAAAATTTGAAAACTCCAAAAGCTATATGAACGTCAGATGAACCAATTGATACTTACAGTAGAGGTGTATCTGTTGTGAAGCTATAGCAGATAAGCATCTAAAAATTTAGATCAAACTAATCATAAATTCACAAAAGAGAACAATGGAGTTTTTCAATCAAATCTTAAACCCCAATGAAGAATAATTTTTCCGGAAATTACTTTTTTCGAAATAAGTGTTGATTTTGTATTTTAATAAAAAAAAATTAAAATAAATATTTTTTCCGGAATTTTTTTACTTTTTTCGGAATAAGTGTTGATTTTGTATTTTAATAGAAAATTTCAGAATAAGTGGTGATTTTGCATTTTAATAAAAAATTTCGGAAAAATATTTTTTTCCGAAAAATTAGTCTTGCCATGCTAGATTGCTTAGGTGTGTTGACCCATGTCACTGCATAGTTTTGAAGATTGACAAATGGCTGACTAGTTGAACCAGGTCCATCAGAGCACACATCTTGAACTGAATAACTAGCACATGAATCGTATATGCATAGGAGATGTTTGTGAATATGAAATATTAAAGAACCAAGGGATTGTCTCCTAATGCGAAAAGGTTGCAAACTGATGAGTTGATTGAAGTTGAATTCAGCAAGGAAAGTAATAAAATAAAGGAAGTTGAGTTTGGTACGAATTATGTTCACCCAGGTAGAGTTGGACTAGAATTGGAAGACAAGCTCAACAACTGACTCTATAAATACTTGATGTATTTCTGCTGGAATTCTACACGCAAAAAAGCTGAAGTGAATCAGAATCTGAAAGCGAAGTTCCCAGAGTTATTTTGGTAGCAGAATCATTGTGCGATCCAAAGGCTACAGTTCAACTAGAAGAACCAGTTCCATCTGATTGATTATTGAGTCTAGTTGATTGTAGTAGGAGTTTTAATATTGTATCTTTCAGCTTTCATAGAAGCAATTGTAATAGGTACGTATTGTTCAAGTTAGAGTTAACTTGAGGTATGTAGAAATTATCTAGGGGCTAGTTACTACAAAGGGATTAGAGTTAGTCCTAGGATTACAAAAGAGTTTATTTTGTAAGACCGTTTGGCTCAGAGTTTTAGTGAAGAGTTTGAGTAAATCCTACTGAGGAGTAGGTCCTAGTTTTTTCACCTTTTGAGCCAGGTGTTTTCCATGTAAAAATCTCTGTGTTTTTACTTTACTTCTTTTATTATTCCGCAACAGTAGTAGTTGGAACACCAAGAAGAACCAGGTTCTTCTATTGAGACAACACTCGAAAATTGGGTACCACACAAAGTAACATATCTTCTTGTGTGGTATTGACGTCTAAAACATCAATTGGAATTAGAGCAGGTTATCCTTGAAAGGCTAACACTTTGAAGAAGATCAAGATGAGTGCACCACCTGGAAATTGGGAAGGTCAATCAAATGCGAGGCCACTACCCTTCAATGGCCAGTATTACTCTTGGTGGAAAAATAGGATGAAGGATTACCTAATTGGAGAAGACTATGAACTCTGGGACATAGTCACTGATGGTCCTCTAGCTACCATGATGAAGACTGCTGAAGGTATAGATATACCAAAGACAAGAGCTGATTTCACTACTGAGGATCTGAAGAAATGGGAGAAGAATTCAAAGGACAAAAAGTGGCTAGTGTGTGTACTACGTCTAAATGAGTACAGCAGAATCCAAAGTTGCACCACTGCCAAAGAGATTTGGGATGCCTTGCAAGTAGCCCATGGAGGAACACCTCAGGTAAAAAGGTCAAGAGGTACTCTTCTATACTCTCAGTATGAAAACTTCACTATGAAAGAAAGAGAACTATCCAAGAGATGTACACAAGGTTCACAACCTTGACTAATGAACTGAAGTCTCTTGGAAGAGTCATTATTGAAGAGGACAAGGTTGAGAAGATCCTTACAAGGGTCTTGCCTATTTCTTGGGAAAGTAAAATCACTGCTATCCAGGAATCCAAAAATATGGCAACCCTGAGATTGGATGAGCTGATTGGAAACTTCACTGCCTATGAACTAAGAAGGCAGACAATGAAGATGGATGGTCCAAAGAAGGAGAGGAGTCTAGAATTAAGAATCACTGAGGGAGAAGATCTGAAAGATGATGAGATGGCCATGATCACCAAAGAATTCAGAAACTTTCTCATGAGGAAGAAAGGCATCTCTAGAGGAGGAAACTACAACAAAGCAAAAGCTCCAGAAAGGCCAACCAACGAGGGATGCTATAAATGTGGTAAGACGGACCATATCATTAAAAATTGTCCTCAGTGGGAAGTAGAATGGAAAATGGAGATATATGAGAGAAGGAACATGAAGAAGGAACAGGTCCAACCCAATAAAACCACAACAAAGGCTATGGTTTCTTCTTGGGGGGAAAGTTCAGATGAAGAATCAGAATATGGGGAGACTGAAGATCAGGCGCACATGACAATTGGAGAATCTGACAAGGAATCACATGAAGAACCAGAGGTAAGTATCTCCCATCTCAAAAACAAAGTAAAGTTCCTATCTAAGGAAATACTCTCTGAGTTGCTGCTTGATTTCATAGATGATTCTGAGGAAACAACCAAAGAAAAGGATCAACTATCTAAAGAATGTGCAATGCTAAAAACAAAGTGCATGAACCTGGAAATCAGTGTCAATGAATCTGAAAAGAAAAAACACTGACTTGTTGAACTAGGTTCATCCACTTGAAACTGATATTCTAGAACTAAAATCTGAAAACTTAAAGCTAAAGCTAGGATCAAGTAAAAAGGTTGTTGATTATTCTCATATCATGATAGAAGAAAACATGGAAAAACTAAAAGATAAGATGTATGCCAAGGATGAACAGATAAGAACTCTTAATGAAGAACTTGGCAAAGTCAAACATGAATTAGATCGAACTTGTAAATGGAATAAATCCTCTGATGCCCTGATATGGCTTCAAGAGAATCATAGTGGCAACAGGAGAGGGATTGGCTTTGGAAGTCAATTGCCCAAGTGGGATCCCAAAAACAAGTATCTCACTCTTCCTGAGAATAAAATCTGCACTCATTGTGGTAAGACTGGGCACTACAAATATGAGTGTACTGCAAAAGAGCAGGCCAGTCGAAGAAATAAGAGGTTTGTAAAAGGAAAAAACTGGTTACCAAATTGGGCCAGGAAAAATTTGATTCATCCATTATATCATAGAAAAGGACCCAAACTAGTTTAGGTTCTTAAGACTAACCTCTGATTCTTTTTGTAGGTCCAAGTGAGAGGAGGCAGCCAGATTTGGTATTTGGATAGTGGCTGCTCAAAGCATATGACTGGGAACATGGAACAGTCCCTTTCACTTGAAAGTCTCAAAGGGGGAAATGTCTCCTTTGGAAATGGAAAGAAAGGTGAAATCATTGGGGTTGGTAAGGTAGGTAAGGATGACACACGATCCATTGAACATGTGTATCTAATAGATGGCTTGAAATATAGCCTGATCAGTGTATCACAACTGTGTGACAGAGGTAACCTGGTTGCTTTTACTTCCACAAAATGTTTTGTGATTAACCTGCTTACTGACAAGATTGTTTTGCAGGGAAAAAGAATGAATAACATCTATGTCATAGACTTGTCCACACTGTCTGAAAATGAACTCACTTGCCTAAGTGTGTTGGACAGTGATCCCCTCCTGTGGCACAAACGACTTGGTCATGCGAGTCTAACTCAGCTTAACAAACTAGTCTCTAAGGACTTAGTGGTAGGACTTCCTAACATTAAGTTCAAGGAGGACAAAGTTTGTGAGGCATGTGCCAGGGGGAAGCAGGTAAGGTCCTCTTTCAAAAGTAAGAAAATAGTCAGTACCACCAGGACGTTGGAACTGGTTCATATGGATCTATGTGGTCCTATGAGAACTTTGAGTAGAGGTGGTAAGAAATACGTAATGGTGCTAGTTGATGATTTTTCAAGATTCACTTAGACCTCATTCCTGGCATCTAAGGATGAATCATTTGATATGTTCACCTCATTTTTCAAGAAAACTCAAAATAAATTAGGACATCAACTAGCATCAATAAGATCTGACCATGGTACTGAATTTGAGAATGTTAAGTTTGCTGAGTTCTGTGATGAACATGGTGTTAATCATAACTTTTCTGCTCCTAGAACCCCACAGCAAAATGGGGTTGTTGAAAGGAAAAACAGAACTCTTGAAGACATGGCAAGAACCATGCTTCTATCTAGAAAACTACCTCACAGCTTCTAGGCTGAAGCAATAAACACTACTTGTTACATAATCAATAGATGCAGGAACAAACCTCTGGTAGAGAAAACTCCTTATGAATTACTTAAAGGGAGAAAGCCCAACATATCCCACTTCAGGGCTTTTGGATGCAAGTGTTTTGTACATAATAATGGCAAAGATTCCCTAGGAAAATTTGACCCCAGAAGTGATTAGGGGGTATTCTTGGGATATTCATCACATAGAAAAGCTTATAAAGTGTATAATAAAAGAACTATGTGTGTAGAATAAAGTATACATGTTGTCTTTGATGAAACTAACATTCTTGCTGAGAGACAAGAACATGAAGATGAGGAGCTTGGACTGGTAAGAAGAAGTGATCACACTGAAGCAAGCATGAAAGGTGGAACATGTGATGGACCAGGTTCAACTACCCCAAGCATCATGACAGGGGGAATTCAACATATGCAACCTGGCCCTGATCCTGCTTCAGAGCAACAAGACACCATGGAATCATCCAGGAATGAACAACTGGTACTTAAACCCCACAGATATCAGAGTTCTCACCCTATTGGGAACATCATAACAGATTTGGAATCCGGAATCAAAACAAGATCATCCTTGAAAAATCTGTGTGCGTTTGATGCCTTTCTATCCATGATCGAACCAAAGAATATTGGGGAAGCCCTACAAGATGCTGATTGGGTAAATGCCATACAAGAAGAGCTGAATCAGTTTGAAAGAAATCAAGTATGGCACTTGGTACCCAGGCCACTAGATAGATCAGTAATTGGCACCAAGTGGGTCTTCAGGAACAAGCTCGATGAGGATGGAACTATTACAAGAAATAAGGCAAGATTAATTTTTCAAGGGTATAGTCAAGAATAAGGAATTGACTATGATGAGACCTTTGCCCTGNCTATATGGTCTCAAACAGGCACCAAGAGCATGGTACGATCGATTATCAAAATTCCTGCTAGAACATGGGTACAAACGAGGCAAAATTGATAGTACCTTGTTCTTAAGGGAAAATGGTAAGGTTCTCCTGGTTATGCAAATATATGTGGATGATATCATATTTGGGGCGATTTCTGACAAATTGAGCAAGGAATTTGCTATCCTAATGCGAAGTGAGTTTGAGATGAGTATGATGGGTGAGCTAAACTTTTTCTTAGGCTTGAAAATTAAGTATGTGAAAGAATTGCTCAAGAAGTTTAAAATAGAAGACTCAAAAGAAATAGACACTCCCATAGCCACATGTACAAAATTGGATGTGGATGAACCTGATTCATCTGTTGTTCAGAAGCTGTATAGAGGGATGATTGGGTCTCTATTATATCTCACTGCCAGCAGACCTGATATTATGTTCAGCGTGGGATTGTGTGCTAGGTTTCAGGCAAATCCAAAGGAGTCCCGCCTCACTGCGGTAAAGAGAATTTTGAGATATTTGAAAGGCATCACTGATTTTTGCCTTTGGTATCCTAAAGGTAGTAGTTTCGACCTTGTGGGATATGCTGATGCTGATTATGCAGGATTCATGGTTGACAGGAAAAGTACTTCAAGTATGGCTCATATTTTGGGTTCATGCCTTGTGTCTTGGGCTACCAAGAAACAAAATTCAGTAGCCTTGTCTACTACTGAGGTTGAATATGTGGCTGCAGCCTCATGCTATGCCCAGTTGTTATGGATCAAACAACAACTCATAGACTTCGGTATTGATGTAGGATGCTTTCCTATTTTTTGTGATAACACTAGTGCTATTAGTATGACGAAGAACCCGGTTCATCACAAAAGAACTAAGCACATAGATTTTAGGCACCATTTCCTAAGGGATAACTGTGAAAAAGGAATAATCTCAATCAAATTTTGTACTACTGATCATCAAATTGCTGATATATTCACTAAAGCACTTAGTAGGGAGAATTTTGAGAGAAACAGGCTAGAATTAGGGATGATTAAGATCACCTTATATATATATATATATATATATATATATGAAATTTTTTTGTTTTGGCTAGAAAATTTTAATTAAGTACTTAATAAGATTAATAATTGCTCAGCATCATGTCTTTATTGCCATACTCTTGTGCCATGTATTAATATGATTCCCTTGGTGCTAATAATGTTTATCTATCTTTGTAAATTGAGGAAATTTAAAGATTTCTAACAGGATGAACCTGGTTCATCTATGTTGATTCATCTGACTGACAAGGTACACACTCTTCTCCATATATTAATTCAATTAAGTCACACATGAGCAGGATTCTATCTATATTTGGTTCATTCCAAATTCTTTGTACTAATCCATAAATGAACTTGTTCCAAGGAGTCACATCAATACTCAATTATCCTAGAAGTAAGGAACTCTCAACCGTCAAATCAATGACACTCCTACAACTATTTAGATTTCCACTGGAATAAATTTTTTACCTGTTGTAAAATTAATAGCCATATCTTATAAAAGGCAATCATTAATCCTCTCTTCATAAAGCTACCTTCAAACCAAGTTCGACTCATACTACACAACCCAAAACTTACAACTCGTCCTTTCTTCATAATAATACATAAAAATGTCTTCACCACCACCAACTTCTTCTTCTAATTCCTCATCTAATCGTGATTACGATGGAGGACATTCTGAATCTGTCTCCAATTCTCCATCCGTTTATAGTTCTGAATCACCAGAAATTACATCAACCCCTGAAAATACACCCATTCCTGAACCCCCTCCAAACCCTACTCCTGCCCCCAAGAATCGCCGTGTTAAAGTTCTTGCCCGAAAATCTGTTGCTTCTGGGGCTAGGAAAAAATTCTTGGAGGATATTATTAAAGCAGACAAAGGTACTAAGTCAGATTCGTCCAGTGAATCCTTTAAATAAGCTAATGAGGAAGACGCACCTCGTTCAACCAGTTCTGAAAAAGGTAATCTTGAAATTGATTCTGAATTTACTTCCGCTGATAAAAGATTCATGTTGGTTGGGTCTGCTATTGATGTTGAAGTACCTGGAAGGCAGAATGGTGGTAGAAAAGAAAGAATTCTTGAGAGAGAGGGAAAAGAAGATGTGGGGCGATCTAGGGAGGATGGTACCACACTGGTTATCTGTGGTCCCATTCCTGAAACTGTTGGAGAAAACGTGACCGATTTAGGGGGAAGCATAGTGGAGGAAGCTGCAGCAGGTCTTGCAAGTCTGAAGAAAGGAACATATGAACCTGGTTCATCTGGGGAAGAAACATTGGCTGAAAGGCTAAACAAACTGGGGGAGTCCTATAACCCCAAGAGAAGAAGGAGTCAGAAACCCAAGAAGGCAACTCATCCAGTTCCTTCAAAGAAAAGAAAAATTTCTGAAGTTGCTGATGTTCCTGCTACAAAAGTAAGAGCTACTCGTAGCATTGTGAGAGATGAAGAAGAGAAATTAGAAAAGGCTCTAAAAGAGAGCAAGAAGAGAGGGCAACAAAAGGAAAAGCAAAAGTTGGAGAGCCTGTTGAGGCTATTGAGATTGAAGAAACTGCGTTGGACTTGTTCCAACAGGAGGATCAGCCTGCTCCAGGTGTGGCTGAGACACCAAAACCGACAAAGGCTAAGGCTTCTTCAAACAAGTCAGCTAGAATGTCCGTCACACCAACAAGATTTGTTAAGAGGACCAGTGCCAAGCCCAAGAAAGTGAAAATTGTTGAGGATGATGATGCAGACTAGAGTGGAGAGGAGGAGAAGTAAATAGGAGAGGTGACTGAACAGACTTACCATGTTTGGTAAAAGAACAATACTAAAGGGTAAGCTGGTGAAGGAGTTAGAGGAGCTTGAAATGCAATATCTGATGGAAACTCTGGAGGTGCAGGGATGGAAGGACCTGGTCCTTCGCATGCAAGGCAGGCTGGCAAGAGCTGAGTTGGTAGAATTCATGGGGAATGGCATTGTCAAGGAAGGAAGGGTCACCTCCATGGTCAAAGGAATTGAAGTTTACTTTGATGCTAAAGAACTGTGTGTTATTCTGAACGTACCAGCTGAGGGCTATGAGGACTACACAAGGCAGATATGGCCTTGTATAGACGGGATGGCCTCAGCAATCAACATCACCAGATTCTTTAGTGATAGTGGGAAGGAGATTAAACCCAGGCCGGTTTACAAGAGTGAAATGAAGCCAGAGCACAAGCTACTGTTTGAGTTCGTAATCAAGTTCCTACTGCCTAGACAAGAAAGAAGGCACATGGCAAATTATATGGATCTTACCTTGATGGAATGCTTGTACAGGGGAAAGCAAATAAATTGGCCGGCTTTCATCATCTAAATCTTTGACAGAGTGGTGAATGGAACCAAAGCACACGCAATTCCATATGGCTTCATTCTGACAGCAATGCTTGCACATTTTCGGGTTCCAGTAAAGAAGGCTGAGATGGCTACTGCCAAAGATTATTTTGGGAAGGAAACTTTGCTTACATGTGACTACAATGTCAATGTTCCTGTGGATGAACCTGGTTCATCTAGGAAGCAACCAGTCCACAGCAAAGTTAGAACTCTGGTGCAGGAAAACGAGATTAAGGATATGGAGATCCTTCGTTTGAAGTCTCGTGTAATTGAGGTTGAAGCTGAGCGGGATGCTCTTAGGGATGATTTAGCAAAGGAGAAAGAAAAGAATGAGGGTGTTCTTCAGCAAATGCTTTCTCTCCTACAATCCAAGACCACAACCTCCTCTGCACCTTCCCATCCTTAGGCTTTCCAGAGCTTCCAAAACCCCTCTTTAGACCAGTTATTCAGTTTCAGTTATTTTTACTCTATTTTTTTGATCATGGTTGGTTTGTTTTAGTTTTTCTGTATGGTGTTGATAATCATTACTAATCAATGAATTTTTCTTCTAGTTACTGACTTGTCTCAATTTCTTAGTTAGATAACATTTATTGGCTTCTTGTGTTGATTAATCATGTTTTGCACCTGCAGTTACCTCAATGGCCATGAGTAATAATAATAATTCTGGTAAGTGTATCATTTTGCAAACTTTTCGATGATGCCAAAAGGGGGAAGATATGTGCTGAAATTTTCAAATTTTTGTTTAAGTGGATATTTATAACCTAATGAACCTGAATTTTCTATGATTAATGGTTAAAACCATACAAAGTGGTTGAACTGTATACATGATTAAGCACGGATTTTGTCATCATCAAAAAGGGGGAATTTGTTGATCCATGTCACTGCATAGTTTTGAAGATTGACAAATGGATGACCAGTTGAACCAGGTCCATCAGAGCACACATCTTGAACTGAATAGCTGGTAAATGAACCGTATATGCATATGAGATGTTTGTGAATATGAAATATCAATGAACCAAGAGATTGTCTCCAAATGCGAAAAGGTGGAAAACTGATGAGTTGATTGAAGTCGAATTCAGCAAGGAAAGTAACAAAATAAAGGAAGTTGAGTTTGGTACGAATTATGTTCACCCAGGTAGAGTTGGACTAGAATTGGACGATAAGCTCAACAACTGACTCTATAAATACTTGATATATTTCTGCTGGAATTCTACACGCACAAAAGCTGAAGTGAATCAAAATCTGAAAGCAATGTTCCTAGAGTTATTTTGCTAGCAGAATCATTGTGCAATCCAAAGGCTACAGTTCAACTAGAAGAACCAGTTCCATCTGATTGATTATTGAGTCTAGTTTATTGTAGTAGGAGTTTTAATATTGTATCTTTCAGCTTTCATCCTTTTCTTACTGATTTTAGTAAACCTTTCTTTTCTGTATTTGATTCTTTATGTTAATATTTTCTTAAATATTCCGAATAACTTTTTGTTTTGGTATTATTTATGTTTCCTTTAATATTAGCTGAATAATTTTTCATTTGGTATCATTTATGTTTCCTTAAATATTTGTTCAAATATTCTGAATAATCTCTTTTGTTTTGACATTACTTGAGATTCCTCTAATAATTGCCCGAATTTTCTTAATAATTTTGGTTTCCCTAATTTTTGTCTGCCTTAATATTCTAATAATTTTATATCCCTGGTGTTATGTGTTCTTCCTTAAATACTCCGAGTAATTTTCGGGGTGCTTCCTTAATTTGTTGAATCTTTTGATTATGCCCTAAATTACCTATAACTGATTCTGCAAATATTTCCTTGCATGTTACCGATTTGTTTCCATATTTATAAGCTGATTTATATCATTATATATACTCTCCCCCCCATTTCCTTTGGTGGACCTTCAACTTTCTAAACTTACTACAACTTTTCTAGACCTAAAGTTACTCTATATTCTGTCTTTGGCCAGCTGGAAGCCAATCCCAGTTGATTCTGAGATATTGCTATACTTTTTCTGTGCATTTTCTTTGCTTAACTGGTGAGTCACTTGATGTATGCACTTTCATTCTTTCATATCCCCGATTTGCACTTGTTATTAGTATTGAATCCATGATCTTATATTCATATGAGTGATGTTTAGGCATTATCTTTACCAGTTTTATATGCCTTAGTCCCTTTAACACTTAATTGCTCCTAATGTTACTTTTTCTGAAGTTGTTTGAACTTATTTGAGGTCTATCCAGCTAATGCATCAACCTTTGAATGTCTATGAACTTGTCTATCCCCTTACCCTGAATCCCTGTAGTGAATGCCTCACATCTGTGACTCTTGCTGCTAGTTGTAATGTGCCTCTTTTCTATTTTGTAAACATGGTCACTCAATCCCTACACCCCTCTGATGTTTTTTTGTAATGACTTTCTCATCATCCTTGAATTTCTACTTTGAAAATAAGTTTTTGATATAAACTGGATCACCTTTGTTTAGACCATTATGACAATATTACATGCTACTTGACATGATTCTGCTAAGTATATGTATCTCAATTTGTGACTGCAAGTTCACCCTTCTGATAATATGATGCCCTCCCCCCTTTTTTAATGATGTTGTTCTGATTTTCTTGATAATAATATTAGGTTACGTATTTAACATAATTCAAACATGCTTTAACTTATTTTGCACCTATGACTTTGCCAACTTCTTTTTAACATGTGCATGCTACTGTGCTGAGTGTGAAACCTGTTTATCAGCTTCATTAAACTAGTTCTTGCTTGTGTTTTGTGATGCATTTAAGTGTCTTCTTGTTGACTCAATTTGGTTATGTCTGTTCAATTCCTGTTTTCTCAATTTGATCTTTTCTTTTCCTGTCACCCAAACCCTTTGAATCCCATTCTTAGTCAATGTTGCCTAAATTCTATCCTTTGGCCTTCCTAGTGTGAGCACTGATCGGGGTTCAATAGAGACCCTTGTGAACTCTAACACACTAGGATTTGTTCACTAATCCCTTCTCTAATCTATCCTGGTTAACCACCCTAGTGTAAGCACTGCCCTGGGTTCTGGAAGCTCTTCGGAACTCTGACACACTAGGGTCTTGGTTCTATATGCTCAACCTTGTCCTGTGCTCACTGGGTGAATCACTTAACTCTTGGCTGCTTATGTCTATGAATGTGTAATTTTGGGGCTGTTTTGAATTGTGGGAATGAAGGCCTGGCCTGTCCAGGTGTATTTGGTCCTACTGTAGGCTCCCTATAGATATATCTATTCTGTAATTTACTATATTCATTATGGTTCAGTAATAATTATTGTAGTACCACTTTGTTGCATTAGTGAAACTGCGAAAGGGACTTTTATCTTATACTTGCAAAATATTGGGTAAAAATCCTGCCTATAGGTTCGATTATGTGTTATTGTATGTCGTGTGTTAGAAATCATGCCTATAGGTATCTTGCTATGTTTATCCATTGCATGCTAGAAGCCATGTCCATAAGATCAATGCTTGGTTCAATGATGTGCTATTTTTGCTTGTTAGAGACCATGCCTATAGGAAATGGTATGATTCATGTGCAAAATTCTGTTTACCTGTTGACTTATTCACAAGTTATAGAAACCTGTCTATATGATCTAAAATTGGATCAAATTATAGAAAGCATGCATATAGGTTTGAATTAGCTTAATTATCAATTTTTCCCGTTTGTTCAAGAGTTCTTAAACACTATGTTATTGTCCTCACTAGACAGCATGCCTATAGGATCAAAACAAATGATTCTGAAGATGCTTCTGGGATTACCACTGTTTATTATCGCGTAAAACACCTAGACAACATGCTTATAGATCTAATCCCCTTATGCTTAAAATCAATAGGCAAATTGTGTAGGTTTCAGGAGATCGTATTAAGGAAATGTCTTTTGTGTATGACTGTCTTCCCACTAATACAGTATCACATAGAGATCCTTCCTATAGGATTTTGCAACTTTAATTAATTAAATTCTGTCAATGATAATTAGTTTGGCGTGCATTTGTTGTCTAAATGCGGAGGCTAACTTGAGCCCTTAGTTGCTTATGTGTGAAAGGTCCTAAATATTTTGCATGTCGCCTACTATTTTCCCTTTTGAACAACTTAAGTTAAAGTCTAGAACAACCCAAAAATAGAGGTCCAAATGCCTCCTGGACCATAGGCCTGGGACATGTAGTGCACGCATAGGATACGACTTAGAATTCACTAGAGCGCTTTAGGTAAATAACATAAAGATAGTAATCGGGTAACATGAGATGATAGTCACTGCCCGCTGAATAATATGAGTAACACCCCATTTTGAGGGAGTTACAAAGTATTATTTATGTAGCACGTGGTGATCCTTTAGGCTAAAAAACTTAGGACACCCCATTTTTGTTTAAAAAAATTCTTTTATTTGTCCCAAGTGTTTCTTTTCTCATAGACTAATTCATATAATTCGAGTTTGGCCGGGACCCACCGTTGTGGACCTCGAGGAGTGCCTAACACCTTCTCCTCACGGTAATTTGAGCCCTTACCTGATCTTTGGTGAGGCAAACTAGTAAAGCCGAGTCATTTGCAAATAGGTGCCCTAACGCACCTTAATCTGCTACGTAGCGACTCTCTCTTTTAATAACCCTTTCTTTAAAAGAGTTGTCACAAGTCTAAACACGATTTCCCAAGAAAAAAGGGCGCGACAACATGTCGACTTTGCTGGGGATATTTTTAGGCTCTTACCATAATTAACTTGGTGTATGTGAATTAGTATCCCTCGATAAGCGTGTCTTTATCATTTTTCTTGAATACCCTGCTCCCATTCACCCTTTTTATTGCACACCCCCTTTCCTATTTTCCCTTTATATGAATTGACATGCAATTCTTCGCTTAATATGATTAAAATATGCATCCTCTCCGTTATTTCCCAATCATGCTGACTGGCTTCAATATTTATGTCTTTCCCAATCCCTATCCCTTTTACCGCTTTATTATAATTTTTCCATTATACGAACTAATCCTTTCTTGTTTTTCTTCCTTTTTCTGTCTTTACATTTATTAAATACGGCATTTATTGCTTTCATCTTGCAAAATACTTGACAACATGTTGCTGTACCATTACATAAAATATGTTATACATCATATTCCACTCGTGCGCAATCAATACCATAGCGGCACTTAATGAGTGTCCGCGCTCTTCCTATATTAACCTTTTAAATTTGGAAAGACTTATTTGCGGTAAAGCTAGTAGATGAGCGGTGCAGTCGACGGTTCCGTGCCTTTCCCTCTCAAGTTGTCCACCTGAGGGTACCGGTCTAGACTCTTAAAGAAAACCCTACTCTGATGCTAACTGTGCATGCATCCTGTCCAAACCTAGCACGAGTTAGAATTTTGTCCGCATAATAACTCTCTAAGGCAAGACATGCCCGAATACCATCGAGATTTCCATCATCCCAATGGGCACGATCATGATATGTGCATTATTTGGAGAAAATATGCCGGTATGCTAATCATTAATGTGTAAGTAGTCAAACCCGGAGGGTGGGGACTAACTTTATTTGTTTTGCAGAAATGAGGGACGAAGTCCCCATGTTCGGCATGGTCCGAAGTATCTCACCGCTGTTTCTAGATTGGTGGGAAAATCTCTCGCCAAGAGACAAAAACCATGTGAAAAGAGTTCTCGGAATTCTACCGTCTTTGCTGGACATTCAGCCAAAAAATGTACTGATCGAGGCCTCTACTATGTTTTGGGATGAAAATAGGGCCTTTTCCGTTTTGGTAATATAGAGACGAATCCCCTTCTTGAGGAAATAAGAGGTTTTGCTGGGGTACCCTGCGATAGTCCTGGTCTACTGGTACCAGAAAATCTTACTTCAAGAGGGTTTCTGAAAATGATAGGTCTTAGAAAGAATGACGAGCTATTTTTCCTGAAGAACTCTTACATACCTTTCAACTTTACGAACGTTATGGGCACAACACATCCTACTGTATCTATCATGATGAGTTTTCCATTACTTTTCTGGGATGGTGTCATTGACGGGTTTTCGTGTTCATCATTTGTTTTCTTGGGATGATAGTATTCTCAATCCAAGGAGACAGGATCCACACTCGTTTGGCTATGGTCACCAAGACCTTAATGGAAGGGATTGAGGGACATACTTACACTATTGTCCCAATGATCGTGGCAGATATATACCGACCCTTGGACCGCTGCAAGAAGAAATTTAAAACATTTCGAGGGTTGTAATTTGTTACTGCAAATATGGTTGTTAGAGCATCTTCAAAGAGGACAGTATCGTCAGGAATATCCGTGGCGACCATGGAATGACCACATAGATTTTCACCATCCAAAAAGAATGACTTTCATCCCAGACAGGGTTGCACAACAGGAAAATGCTATGGATTGGGTACGCTTCTTCAGCAACTTGACTGAGTACAAGGTCCATTGGATGTTCGAGTGGTTCCCTACTAACAAATTCATCATCAGGTCAAGAGATGTTCCTCGCGTAGTGTTGATTGGGTTGAGGGGTATCTATCCTTATGCTCATATCAGGGTCATGAGACAGGCTGGGAGAAAATAAGTGATACCACGAGTTTCCAAGATGGTTCACTACAAAGCAGACTTTCAGGGTTATGCCTTTCCATTCAAGTGTGAGGCACAACACATGTGGCATCTGAAGATTATTGTGGAGAAGGATACCGTCGAACCAAATCGGTATCACACCGGTCATGTGTATTTCTATATATCATGGTTGGATGATGACATAACAAGAGAAGTAAAGCCAGGGATCGATCGAGGAAACAGGGTCATAGATGATTCTGCCGAAGCACAAGTAAAATATAAGAGGTTGCGCAAGAGAATCTTTGAGTCTGAAGCCAGACATTTGGAAAAACACAAGGTAGACATGAAATCAATCAATGAACGAAGAGGAATTGCTACAAAATGAAAGGAGAGGTTGGAGTACTTAGAGTAGGATCTGATGGAACTTTAAGGGAAGATGAGGAAAAGGATCGTGGATTTTCAGAATGCATAGGGAAACAAAGGAGGACACCTAGCAAGGGTGTATCTGCTGCTGGACATGCGCGACATGGGGAACCTGATCGTTGGGGCCAAGAAGGCCAAGCTTGGAGAAGGTCCCTCCGGGACCAAGTAGATTAGAATTGTTGTTTACTTGCTTTTCTAGGGTCATTTTAGAAATTGATTGTAATAAGGCAAATGCCACTAGTAACTCTTTTGATTATTGTTCAGCGGTTTGATCTATTTATTACATTAATGAAATGAGGCAATTATCGGCATTAAGTTTCTCCAAATCTATGTGTCACTAGGACTATCTCAGGCACAATGAGGACCCCAAATTAGGACACGAATTGGCATCATCCTTCCAAAATTCCCTACTAACTTGTTTACCTTTTTGATTTCTTTGTTTTGATTATTCCCATGCCCTAAGGTTGGTTTGTGCATACTGGCATCATCAACATATCATACCAGCAGAGGTCCTCCTCCTACTCCTCCTCCAAGTGATCCTAAAAGTAAGGAAAACGCTAAGATGGATGACATGAACGATATCGGGAAAGAGAACGTTGCACATGCGAAATACGTTGAAACTTCAGATGGTCGGAGTACTCCGGCACAAAATGATTTGGTCCTACGATTGGAGCAGAAAATACGAGAATTACAAGGGGAACTTGAGTAGGTCCACAACTTGGCAAACCTCTCTCTCACCTTAAACGTCCTAGATATCAACCAACAGAATTCCCAAAACCCAGCACCTCCTAAAAGCACGCCGAACCAATATCCACAAAATCCTCCTGCACCTCAAAAATACACAACACCTTCCCAAAATCCCAATCCTCCACCAATACCAACTCCCCCTCAACACCAACATCATCCAACTCAGTATCCTCAAACTACTACCTACCATACCCCTCAAAATACACCGTAACCTACCCCCAATCCGTAGAACTCAACCAATGATCACCACTACACCCAAATCCTCAGTATCCATCAGTAAAAACCCCATATATGTAGAAACTCTACCTCACTCCACTTAACAAACCCTAGAATCCACCGAGAAGGACCTGCTCCTCAAAAATATGGCAGAGGAACTTAAGAAGCTCAAAAATCGAGTCCAAGGTGTCGAAGGGGGTAAAGGTATTGAGGGTTTGAACTATGA
Organism: Nicotiana knightiana; assembly: GCA_005239525.1. NCBI lineage: Eukaryota > Viridiplantae > Streptophyta > Magnoliopsida > Solanales > Solanaceae > Nicotiana > Nicotiana knightiana. The sequence continues at coordinate 60,502 of ML404525.1, read as the reverse complement.
AGATATGTGTATTTAGCCAGACATAGAACTGCCGGAGGTTTATAAACCTCCCAAGTTTGAAATGTTTGACGGAACAGGTCACCCAATGGTTCATCTAAGGACATACTCTGACAAGCTCGTAGGAGTTGGAAAGGATGAAAGGATCCGCATGAAATTATTCATGATGAGGATCACTGGAGACGCCCTATCTTGGTACATCAGTCAAAATCCAAAGAAATGGGTCAGCTGGGTAAGCATAGCATCGGATTTCATGGATCAGTTTAGGTTTAATACGGAGAATGCACCAGACATCTTCTATATACAGAATCTCAAGAAGAAGCCAACAGAGACTTTCTACGAGTACGCTGCTCGGTGGAGATCGAAAGCTGCAAAAGTAAGACCGACATTGGAAGAACAGCAGATGAACAAGTTCTTTGTCCGAGCCCAGGATCCACAATACTACGAAAGGTTAATGGTTATCTAGAATCATAAATTCTCTGACATCATTAAAATGGGGGAAAGAATTGAAGAAGGAATTAAAAGAGGGATGGTAACAAATTTTGAGGCATTACAGGCTACAAACAAGGCCTTGCAATCAGGAGGCATATCCAAGAAGAAGGAAGTAAGGGCTATGATGGTGGCCCAAGGTCCGAAATCTCCTCTTACATACCAAATACCTCCACTCACATATCAACATTCACCTCCCAGATATCCGCAACCAGCCACCACCTATCATACTTATAACACCCATCCAGCATATTACCACTCACTGCCAGCCCACCAAAACTATCAAAAACCTTGACCAAATTTCGATCGCAGGCCACCCAGACAATATACCCTTATTGTTGAACCTATCGATCAATTATACGAGAGATTGACAGCTGCTGAATATGTCACCCATATTTCCGTTGTTGCAATGAAAACTCTTCTCAATAGGTCAATCCAAATAAAACATATGCCTACCACTCCGACATGAAAGGTCATACCATCGATGAATGTCGCACTTTGAGAGACAAAACCTAGACATTAATTGATACCAAGGCCATACAAGTAAAGAAGGCTACACCTAACGTCCATGACAATCCCCTCCCAGATCACAGGGGTGAGGGGGTGAACATGATAGAGACTGACGAAGAATAGGACCCGGAATGGTCAATTAGGCTTATTCGAGAAGGGGATGACCCCAAGAAGCCTGCGGTCAGTCTTACTCCTATTGTGGTACCGATACAACCACCAGTCGAAGTTGAAGTAGCCGTACTGACCCCATTCGAGGTGGAAGTAACAACACCTACAAGTGCACCTGCTCCGTATGAAGTAGAAATGACCAAACCCTTCACTGTGACGGTAGCACCCGCACCATCCTTTAATTCAAAAGTCATACCTTTGGACTATGTTGCATAAACCAGGAGAAAAGGAAAAGCAAAAATGGAAGAAGCTAGTGCTGCACAAGGGATGACCAGGACCGGTAGAGTTTACACACCTGAGCACTTAGGGGGGATGAGTAAAGAAGCTGCTTCCAAGCAAACCATCATTGAAACTGGCCCGAATAATCTTTGGAGAAAAATGCAAGTAAGGGAATATTTTGTAGTGGACCATCTGAACAAAACCCCAGCTCAGATATCTATTTTATCATTGTTACAGAATTCTGAAGCACATAGGAAGGCTTTGATGAATGTATTTAATGAAGCTTACGTGCCCAACAATATCACCAGCGGGGAAATCGCTAGCATGGGAGGACAAGTACTAGAGAGCCATAAAATCACTTTTCATGAAGATGAATTTCCACCAGAAGGATTAAGCCACAACAGGGCGCTACATATGATGGTACAATGCGAGGATGAATTCACTGCATAGATGGAGGTTCGAGTCTGAACATCTATCCATTGAAAACTCCGAAGAGATTGGGCAAAGGATTACATGAAATACAGGCAGGGACTATGAACATGAAAGCATTCGACGGATCTCAGAGGCCCACGATCGGGGAAACCAATCTTTGCTTACAAATGGGCCTGACTTGGTTTGATGTTGAATTCCAAGTACTTGACATATCCGCCTCGTACAACTTATTGTTGGGACGACCTTGGATACATGCCACTGGGGCCGTGGCTTCTACTTAGCACCAGGATGTAAAGTTTGAGTAGAATCATCGGGAGGTGATCATTCATAGAGACGAGATTAATCCCATTTATACTAATCAAACTGTTCCGATCGTGGAAAATAGAAGGAAATTGGGTGGAGAGACTTATCATCGCCTCGAGTGAGTCAATGTAATTGAGAAATACAAGTGGTGGAGAAGAAAAATAGAAAGCATACTAGCATGGGCAGGGTATGAACCCGTCAAAGGGCTCGGGAAGAATCTCCAAGGTATTGCAAATCCAATATAGCTAAAATGTCATGGCACGACCTTTGGATTGGGATATTAGTACACCTGGTATGAGTATCAAAATTGGTTGCAACCATGGCGCGGTCCATACTACCCTCCTGAACAGCCAATACCTCATTTGAGCCAATCTTTCCATCAAGCTGATATGATGTGGGAATCCGAAGAGTACGAGGTGCTAGCCGGTTTGAGGAATTTATTCCTAGAAGAGGAAGATGTGGATTGTAGTGTAATAGTTGAGGAAGAGGAAGAATGCATCGTCATCCATACATTAGGGAAGGGAGTTGTTCATAGAAACTGGAAAACCACACCATCAAGGGCCCGACAAGTCCCGAGGTAGCATGGTACTAATGTCATTTATTCTGAAAACAATTCTTTTTGAGCATTTTTGTCTAAAAACATTTTTCTTTTCTTTTAGTATTTCATTTTGGAAAACATTGTTTGAGTCATTAAAAATCGCTTTGTTTGACATTTTATTATTTATCAATGGCTTGATGTTTTATTATTACTATCTTTCATATCTTTCTCTCTACAACATTACTATTTCTTATCATGATGAACCAACGACATGCAATGATGATATGACCGGATTGACTCGGAAGAGTTAGAAGAAGACGTGTTACCTGAGGAAATTATCAGAGAAGTTGAGAATTTTGAGAATAAGCCTAAGTTCAATCTGGACGAAACTGAGATAGTCAAGTTGGGAGATTCTGAAATATTCAACGAAACCCGCATAAGCATTCATTTGTCACTATCAGAAAAGGAAGAATACGTTTGTTTCCTGAAAGAGTATGAAGACATTTTCGCATGGTCGTATGACGATATGACCGGATTAAGCGCATCCATATTAGCTCATAAGCTACCTACCAATCTGATGTGTCCACCAGTAAAGCAGAAACTCAAGAAGTTCAAACCAGACATGAGTCCGAATATCAAGGAAGAATTCACCAAGCAAATCAGAGCTAAGATCCTCAGGGTAGTTTAATATCCAACTTGGTTGGCCAACATTGTGCCAGTTCCGAAGAAAGACAAGAAAGTCAGGGTATGTGTCGACTATTGGGATTTCAACATAGCAAGTCCCAAAGATGATTTCCCATTATCAAATATACACATACTGATTAACAATTGCGCTAAGCATGAACTCTAATCCTTTGTTGATTGCTTCGCGGTTTATCATCAGATTTGGATAGACGTAGAAGATGCCGAGAAAACAACTTTCATTACACCATGGAGAGTGTACTATTACAAAATGATGCCGTTTGGTTTAAAGAATGTTGGGGCCACCTACATAAGGGCCATGGCGACTATTTTCCATGAGATGATACACAAGGATATAGAAGTATATGTGGACGACGTCATCATCAAATCCAAGAGGTCGTATATCACATAACATATTTGAGAAAGTTCTTTGACCGACTGCGGAGGTACAACCTGAAACTAAATCCTGCAAAATGTGCCTTTGGAGTTCCTGCCGGAAAGTTGTTAGGGCTCATCGTCAGCCACTGAGGAATTGATTTTGACCCATCAAAGGTCAAGGCTATCCAGGATTTACCACCGCAAAAGAACAAGAAGGACGTGATGAGTTTCTTGGGACGTCTCAACTATATCAGCTGCTTCATAGCACAATCAACTGTAATATGTGAGCCGATTTTCAAAATGCTGAAGAAGGATGCCGCAACCAGTTGGACTAAATATTGCCAAAAAGTTTTTGACAAAATCAATGAACACTTCTCCCCACCACCAGTCCTAGTCCCACCAGAGCCTAGTAGACCGCTTCTACTCTACCTTTCCGTACTAGATGGGGCTTTCGATTGTGTCTTGGGACAAGATGACGAGACATGAAGAAAAGAGCATGCCATATATTATATGAGTAAGAAGTTCACACCTACGAAGCATGGTACTCTCTGCTAGAATGCACTTGATGTGCTCTGACATGGATAGCCAGAAGCTGAGGCACTACTTCTGTGCTTATACCACATATCTCATATCAAATATGTATCCTTTAAAGTCCATCTTTTAGAGGACTATGCCTACAGGAAAGCTGGCCAATTAGCAAATATTGTTGAGAGAATTTGACATCATCTATGTAACTCAGAAGGTAGTCAAGGGACAGGCATTATCAGATCATCTTGCGGAAAATCCTGCAGGAGGAGGATACGAACCATTGAAAATGTATATTCTTGATCAAGAACTTTCGTTCGTAGGCGAGGATATTGCTGAAGCCTACGACCGGTGCAGAATGTTCTTCGACGGAGCTGCAAATTTCAAAGGAGTTGGTATCAGAGTCGTTTTGGTGTCAGAAACCGGTCAACATTACCCGGTGTCCGCAAAACTCAGGTTTCCATGCACCAATAATATGGCGGAGTATGAATCCTCAATATTAGGGCTCAATTTGGCTATCGACCTGAATATCCAAGATATGCTAGTGATTGGTGATTCAGACCTGCTTGTACATCAGGTACAAGGAGAATGGGCTACAAACAACACCAAGATACTATCGTATTTGCATCACGTACAAGAGATGATGAAGAGATTCACGGAGATAGAATTCCGGCATGTCCCTAAAATTCAAAATTAGTTCGCAGATGCACTAGCCACCTTGTCCTCCATGATACAATACCCGGAAAAGAATTTCATCAATCCCATTCTGGTAAGGATTCATAGTCAGCCAGCTTATTGTGCTCATGTTTAAGAAGAAACAGATGGGAATCCATGGTTCTGCGATATCAAAGAACATTTAGCAAAAAGAGAATACCCAGAGCATGCAAATCATACTCAGAAACACACACTTCGGAGGTTGTCTAACCATTTCTTCCAGAGTGGAGGAATTCTGTATAGAAAACTCCAGATCTAGGGCTATTACAGTGTGTTGACACCAAGGAAGCCTCCAAAATGCATGAAGAGATACACGCTGGAACCTGCGACCCACATAAGAATGGTGTCTTCCTAGACAAGAAGATACTTAGAGCCGGATACTTTTGGATGACTATGGAAACAAACTGTATCTGGTGTGTCCAAAAATGTCATCAGTACCAGATACATGCAAATATGATATGGGTGCCTCCAAATGAACTCAATGCAACAAGTGCACCTTGGACTTTTGCCGCTTGGGAAATGGGTGTCATCTGACCGATCGAGCCTGCCACTTCAAACGGGCACAATTTCATTGTAGTAGCCATAAACTACTTCACAAAGTAGGTTGAAGCTGCATCTTACAAAGCTGTAACCAAGAAAGTGTCACAGATTTCGCCAGGGATCGTATTGTTTGCCGATTCAGGGTTCCAGAATCCATCATCACTAACAATGCCTCCAATCTCAATAGTGATCTAATGAAAGCCATGTGGGAGACCTTCTAAATCAAGCACATAAACTCCACAGCATACCAGCCCCAATGAATGGAGCCGTGGAGGCCGCCAACAAGAACATTAAGAAGATACTAAGGAAGTAGAGAATAACAAGAAGTGGCACGAGAAGTTACTATTTGCCTTATTGGGATACCTCACCAATGTCCGCACGTCAACTGGGGAAACTTCTTATCTATTGGTCTACGATACTGAAGCCGTCATCCCCGCCGAGGTAGAAATTCCTTCCTTGAGTGGGTAAGAAGTCAATATTAACAATTAGCTACCATTGACGGGAAAAGAATGAATACAGTATGTCATGGTCAGCTTTATCAGAATAGAATGTCCATAGCTTTCAACAAAAGGGTCAAACCCTGAAAGTTCACACCGGGGCAGCTGGTGCTGAAACAGATATTCCCACATCAGGATGAAGCCAAAGGAAAATTCTCACCCAACTGGAAAGGACCTTACATTTTTCACAGGGTACTAACAGGAGGAACACTCATACTCGTAGAAATGGATGGAGAAATTTGGCCAAAGCCTATCAACTCAGACGCAGTCAATAGATATTACGTTTAAAATGTTTGCACACATGATGTAATTGAACTAGGCTTGACCTGATTCCCATTTAGGAGGGGATACGTAGGCATCCCTTTCGGTTTAGTCACAATACAATAAATTTTTCATTTTCCCCATAAACAGAAACTGGGGCAGAATTTTGAGGAGGACCCTCAAAATTTCGAAGCAAGTTCAACCAACGGCACCGTACGCGGAATAGCCAGAAATTCGTCTAGATAACTGTGGCAGAATTTTGAGGAGGTCCCTCAAAATATATGGCAAAGAAGGTCTCAATGTCTATGATAGTTTCACAGTTACTGGTTCATCTAATCAATTTTTAAATTGCATATTACTATGTTTTGAATAACTATGCATGCATATTTTCTGAAAACTTTATTTTTTGGCCAGATGCTACCCATGGTAATTCGAACTGAATTTTGATGCGGAGCAGATCAAACCAAGCAGACAAGGCACGAACCAACCTCCCCCACAAAAATCACATTTTTTTTGAATGCAGGAATAAAAGATAGCCGCCAGTACGTGCGCACCTTACAATCACTGTCTTCACAACAACAAAGCTACCAAACTCATCTCTGCATTGTCTCAATCTTTGCATGAGACTAAGCCCTGCGTCCTTAATTTCATAAGAGTAAGCACTGCCTTCCCATTGCATGAGACTAAGCATTTTCTCAATCTTTGCATGAGGCTAAGCTCTGCCTCCTTTTGCATAAGGCTAAGCACTATCTTCCCATTGCATGAGACTAAGAACTGTCTCCATCTTGCACGAGGCTAAGCTCTGCCTTCCCCCTCCATGAGACTAAGAATTGTCTCAAATCCTTGCATGAGGCTAAGACCTGCCTCCTTAATTTCATAAGGCTAAGCTGTGCCTTCCCATTGCATGAGACTAAGCATTGTCTCAATCTTTACATGAGGCTGAGCCCTGTCTCCATCTTGCACGAGGCTAAGCATAGCCTTCCCATTGCATGAGGCTAAGCACTGTGTCCAACTTTGCATGAGGCTAACCCCTGCCTCCTCAACTGCATAAGGCTAAGCTCTGCCTTCCCTGCATGAGACTAAGCATTGTCTCCAATCTTGCGCAAGACTAAGCATTGTCTCTCCTTGTATAACCACAAATGTTGCTATTCAAAAACCTTGTATTATTCTCTTCACTCAGGGCTAAGCTCTGCCTCTGATCTTACACAAGACTATGCTCTGTCTTGTTTTATCTCAAGCATCATATCTCTACATCTCATGGGCTGATACATAGCCAATTTTTCCAAAGGCGTCATAGTCCAGAGGCATCATCCTCGTAGCCGAAAAACACCATGCCATGGCTCGAGGATCTCTCAATATTGCACATCATTATTCAAAGGCGTCATAGTTCAGAGTCACCATCTTCATTGCCTTAGAACATCATTTCATGGCCTATGAATCCATTACTGTACAATTCATGGGGATGTCATGGCCTAAGGACTTCGTCATCACCGTCCAAAGACAATCTCCATGGTCCAGAGGGAATTTGCATCATGTTTAAATTCATGAAACAACCTATATGCATGCACCGTATTTTAAGTTTACAGGAGATCCAAGAAGTAATCGTTATCCTAACGGGAGCAATCTTCACTCCAGTTTCCTTTCAACATTCATACCCTTCAATTATTTCAAACGTAACTGATCACCGTCCGTTACCCATTCCCATCCGATAACCAGTCAGATATATGCAACCCTTCTCAGATACACCCATTCCCAATACCGATATTGTCCTATCCAGAATATCTTGCCCGTTCTTGTAATAACTCCATCGATTTATTCCGCCGTTGGATCCAGAACTGCACAAGGACTGATTCCTGTAAAACCAGGGATAGGTAGGCAGCTCAGAAACTAGGGTCCAGCCTATATTTTTTCAAATCACCCCATTCGGTCAAAATCGGTCATCATTTCTTTACCCGACAACTCTTTCATCCTTCCTAGGTAAAGATGGGCAGTTGTTGATACCTAATTTGTTTCTCATATTTTTTAGCATACACAAGTATTTTTCATAATTTTCTATGATTTTTAAAGACTTTAAATCGATTTATTTCTGAATTTTATTATATAAATATCCAATAATTACCCTTCAAATTATTTTTATGATGATTTAATCATCTAAACTTATCATTTATACCAATGTGAGGTTTTAAATATTTTCAGTACATTTATCATAATTACATTTGCATTTTTAGAGCTAAATTGCACACTTTGCAATAATAGCCCATATGCATATATAATTACATTATTTATATAAAAAAACTTTTTATATTTTTATAATATCAAGTAATCACTTTAAATCATTTTCATGTATAAGTGATATTTTTTTTTTATTAATTATTTTTATAAATTATTTATTTGTTAAATAGTGGGTTAAAATCTAGCCCCAAAATCCCCAATTTTCGAATTTAACTCAATACCCTAACCACCAACCCAACACCCTTGGCCCAAAACCCATTAGACGAGTCTCCATACCCATTTTAATACCAGACCCAGGACCCTTTAAATCATTCTCTAACCCCTGCCGGCTAAAACTCTCTCGTCTCTCATCTCTCATGAACCCTTGCTGCCGTTCTATCAAATCCTCCCACATAAGACCTCAAAATTGAATCTACCATGGATTCCCTTACCTTATTTGCCTCTCCTCACCATTGGTCACTCGTCTATGATCCTATTTAGTTACTTGCCTAACATGGCAAGCAAATCTTGCCAAAATAGAACCAAATCGGTTCAACTCTATGATTTATGTGGCTATTACGTCTATGTTCATCACTAATTCTTTGTGAGTAACGATCATGTTCATATATTTTTGAGATTCTTACTTACTCCAAATTAGGGTTTTCAAACCCTTTTAATCGGACCTAAATAAGTCCAATTTTCTGATTTTTTAACATTGTTTAATTTCTATTCATCTCATCTCGTGTGATTTCTTACCTTATTTGTATTTTCCACTAATTTCATACTTTCCCTAAAAACTTGTGTTTGAATCCTTTTTCCTTTTCTTACTGATTTTAGTAAACCTTTCCTTTCTGTATTCTATTCATTATGTTAATATTTGCTTAAATATTCCAAATAACTTTGTGTTTTGGTATTATTTGTGTTTCCTTTAATATTTGCTGAATCCTTTTTTGTTTGGTATCATTTGTGTTTCCTTAAATATTTGTTTAAAAATTATGAATAATCTCTTTTGTTTTGACATTACTTGTGATTCCTTTAATATTTGTCTGAATATTCTTAATTATTTTGGTTTCCCTAATTTTTGTCTGCCTTAATATTCTAATGATTTTATATCCCTGGTGTTATGTGTTCTGCCTTAAATACTCCGAGTAATTTTTGGGGTGCTTCCTGAATTTGTTGAATCCCTTGATTTATGCCCTAAATTACCTATAACTGATTCTTCAAATATTTCCTTGCATGTTACTGATTTGTTTTCATATTTATATGCTGATTTCTATCACTATATATACTCTTCCCCATTCCCTTTGGAGGACCTTAAACTTTTTCACCTTACTACAACCTTACTAGACCTAAAGTTACTTTATATTCTGTCTTTCGCTTGCTGGAAGCCAAGGACACTTGATTCTGAGGTATTGCTATACTTTTTCTGTGCATTTTCTTTGCTTAACTGGTGAGTCACTTGACTTCTGCACTTTCATTCTTTCATATTCCCGGTTTGCACATGTTATTAGTACTAAATCCATGATCCAATATGCATATGAGTGATGTATAGGCATTATCTTTACTAGTTTTGCATGTCTTAGTCCCTTTAACACTTAATTGCTCCTAATGTTACTTTTTCTGAAGTTGTTTGAAGTTCTTTGAGGTCTATCCAGCTAGTGCATCAACCTTTGAATGTCTATGAACATGTCTATCCCCTTACCCTAAATCCCTGTAGTGAATGCCTCACATCTGTGACTCTTGCTGCTTGTTGTAATGTGCCTATTTGCTATTATGTAAACATGGTCACTCAATCCCTACACCCCTCTGATGTTTGTTTGTAATGACTTTCTCATCATGCTTGAATTGCTATTTTGAAAATAAGCTTTTGGTATAAACTGGATCACCTTTTTTTAGACCATTATGACAATATTACATGCTATTTGACATGATTATGCTGAGTATATGTATCTCAATTTGTGACTGCAAGTTCACCCTTCTGATAATATGATGCCCTCCCTCTTTTTTTAATGATGCTGTTATGGGTTTTTTTGATAATAATATTAGGTTAAGTATTTAACATAATTCAAGCATGTTTTAACTCATTCTGCACCTATGACTTTGCCAAACTTGCAAACATGTTCTTTGCTAACTTCTTTTTAACATGTGCCTGCTACTGTGTTGAGTATGAAACCTGTTTATCAGCTTCATTAAACTAGTTCTTGCTTGAGTTCTGTGATGCATTTAAGTGTCTGCTTGTAGACTCAATTTGGTTATGTCTGTTTAAATCAATTCATGTTTTCTTAATTTGGTTCTTTTCTTTCCCTATCACCCAAACCCTTTGAATCCCATTCTTAGTCAATGTTGCCTAAATTCTGTCCTTTGGCCTTCCTAGTGTGAGCACTGGTCGGGGTTCATTAGAGACCCTTGCGAACTCTGACGCACTAGGATTTGGTCCATAATCCATCCTCTGAACTATCTCGGTTAACCACCCATGTGTGAGCACTGCCCTGGGTTCTGGAAGCCCTTGGGAACTCTGACACACTAGGGTCTTGGTTCTATATTCTAAACATTGTCATGTGCTCACTCGGTGAATCACTTAACTCTTAGCTGCTTGTGTCTATGAATATTTAATTTTGGGGCTGTTATGAATTGGAAGAATGAAGGCCTGGCCTGTCCAGGTGTATTTGGGCCTGCTGTAGGCTCCATATAGCTATATATATATTCTGTAATTTACTATATTCATATTGGGTCTGTAATAATTATTGTAATAACACTCTGGGGCATTAGTAAAACTGGGAAAGGGACCATTATGTTGTAGTTGCAACAAACTGGGTAGAAATTGTCACGACCCAAAATCCAAACTCAGGTCGTCATGGCGCCCAATACCGGGGTCAGGCAAGCCAACAACCAAATAACTAAGGATTTTCACATATTTGATTAAACATCCCAACACGTGACAAGTTTTAAAGTTCAAAACATTAATTGAAAAATATAATTAGCAAATTTAACCAAAAACAGTCATAAGGAGGCGTGAGCCAATATATATACAGACCCGTAAGCCATAATATCTACCACGTGTGTGCCAGGAACTAGTGTCAAATGTCATACGGGCATACTAACAAAATATACAAAAGATATAATATAACTGTCCCACTGTCTGGAAGAAATCAACGGGAATAACAAAAAAAACCCCATGGTGCTGCCGAGGATCGTCATGAGAAGCAGCTCACTGTGAAGTCAGGTCCAATCTATACTTAGAATCGAGCTCCGGTCTGATAACCAGATACACCAACCTCATAACCTGTACAATTAAGTACAAAAGTGTAGCATGACTACATAAACAAATATGTACCAAGTGGGCATCCTGCCTAACCTCGAAGAAGTAGTGACGAGAGGTCGACTTTACACTCACTAAGGTCCAAAAAAATAATTTAACAAGATATGATATCAGTAATAGGCATATGAGGATGATAAAAATAGTAAACATTAAAGATAAATGTAATTCAATAAATACTGGAAGTAAATAAACAATTACTACTTTATTTCCCCCCAATTATGTTATCACTTCAATATCCTTGAAATCATTAGAAGTTTAACATGTGCATGCGTGATAAGGAAAACCGGCCTGAGCCATCAGAATAATCATATATGTGCACCGCCGATGGTCGAACGGCCCGAACTAAAATTTCATCTTTCAATCTCGCTGTGGCGTACGTCCCGCTCCATGAGAATGGGGGAAATAACACTACGCTCGCAGAATGTAAATCACGAAGCGGTCACATGAACACACATTATTAACCATAATGTATCTTTCAATCTCATTGTGCCGTACAACTCGCTCCCATGAGAGTGGGGGAAATAACACTCCGCTCGCGGAATGTAAATTTTGAAGCGGTCGCATGCACACACAATATCCTTCATAAATTTATTTTCCAGTGAAAAATTACTTTAGATTCTGAAATTCCATGATCTCAGGGAATCAAAAGCGCATATGACATAAATTCGTAAAGCATATATTTCAATTCAAGGAAAAAGACAAGGCATGGTGTAGGCCTAACTACCCGTACATAACAATAATAGCCGCTACGTAGGGACTCTCGTCACTTTCTACGTACGTAGCCCCCATAAACATTAGCACATAGTCATTTAAATAACCTAGGGAGATTCCCTTTCACAAGTCTAGAAAGGAGACTCACCTCGTGTCGAACCTACTCTCCGAGTCAAGAACGCGCTCGAAACTCCCAAACTCTTCACCTAAGGACTCGAAACTAGCCAAAAGTTACATAAATATATCAATTTACACTAAAAGGTATGTAATTCTCCTATTTACTTAGTCATTTCATCCTACTTGAAGAAATCCCAAAATTCACCCCAGGGCCGGCATGCTCGAATTTCGGAAATTTTCAAAGGAATCACTTACCCATAACCTAAGGATCGTTAATATATGGTTTTTGTATGATTTCATGGCTAATTAACGGGTAATTCCAAAAATTTTCATAAGGCCCTAAGTTATTACCCAAATCCTTGATTTTAACTAATTAGGTAGTTAATTTGACTAGGAATTCATGCATTAAACTAACATTAGGGTAGAATTCACTTACCTTTCAGTAGCTAGGTCGTGGGGCTCATTTCCAATATCTGAAGGTCTCTAATGGTGGAAGAAAATGGGGTGAAATGAATAAATCCCGTGTTTTAAAAAACTCACGGCCAACAGAGGTTCCGCACCTACGGTCTCGCACCTACGACTAAATGCTCGCACCTGCGGAACAGGGTCCGCACCTGCTGGAAAGGGCCTGCACCTGCAAGAAGAGGGAAACCCACCTGGAGGTCGCATCTGCGAGCCTGGGACCGCAGAAGCGATCCCACATGTGCGACTGGNATAACTTAGCCTCGCCATGATCGAACCACCCGATAGGAGAATGACATCGCCGACCATACAAAACCTCAAATGGATCCATCTCGATGCTAGACTGATAATTATTATTGTAAGCAAAATCGGTCAAAGGCAAGAACTGGTCTCACTGACCTCCAAAGTCAACCACACATGCCTTGATCATGTCTTCCAATATCTGAAATGTATGCTCCGACTGACCATCAGTCTAAGGGTGAAATGATGTTCTGCGATCTATCTGGGTATCCATCTCACTATGCAATTCTCTCCAGAAGTGCGAGGTGAACTGAGGACCTCGATCTGATATAATGGACACCGGCAAACCGTGCAACCGGACTATCTTCCGAATGTAGATCCAGGCCAACCTCTCAGAGGTATATGTAGTAGCCACTGGAATGAAATGCACCAATTTGTTCAATCTATCCACAATGACCAAACCGCGTCCACTTTCTGCAAAGTCCGAGGCAACCCAACCACGAAGTTCATAGTGATGCGTTCCCACTTCCACTCAGGAATGGGCATCTAATGAAGTAGGCCTCCTGGCCTCTGGTGCTCATACTTAACCTGCTGGAAGTTAAGACACCAAGCCACATACTCCACAATGTCCCTCTTCATCTGCCTCCACCAGTAATGCTGCTTCATATCACGATACATCTTTGTAGCACCAGTATGAACAGAATACCGAGAACTGTGTGCCTCCTCTAGAATCCTCCATCCAGGCCATCGACATTAGGAACACATAAACGGCCCTGAAGTCTCAGAACACCATCCTCGCCAATAGTAACCTCCTTGGCACCACCCTGAACCACTGTCTCCCGTAGCTATGACAAGTGCAGATCATCAAACTGCCGATCCTTAATCTTTCCCAACAACGAAGACTGAGCAACCACATATGCTAAAACTCGATGAGGCTATGAAAGGTCTAACCTCACCAGGCGATTAGCCAAGGGCTGAATGTCCAAGGCTAGAGGCCTCTCCTCTGCTGCAATATAAGCCAAGCTACCCATACTCTCCGCCTTCCTGCTCAA